>CM057812.1:47984469-48189469 GCA_030067965.1 Latrodectus elegans
GAACCATATTTTGGTGTGGAGTCCGACTTCCTCAGAGCATTCATGCCATAGGTACCCCGTTCATAGAGTAGTCAACCATTCACACAATTAAAGGACAAACGCCGGATAGATAGAGAAAAAAAGTACATCCATGCCCGAACCGGGATTCGAACCCAGGACCTCCCTATCATTGGTTTTGTTACTATATGAAGAAAGGAAAATAAAAATCTAGTTAAATGGATTCCAAGGAATATTATAGCCTATGATTTTTTACAAGATCATTACTCTATGAAATTCTTTATCTGAGGAAAAATCCCAGAATGTGGGATTCAAGAGAACGTCTTAAGCATATAATTTCTTGTCTATGATAAAGGGTTTTACCTCAATTTATTTCACTATTTCTGAGATCATATCATGTACATTGTTAGTTTTTATGCACAAAGAATTACGAAATGTTTATATGCTTCCTTCTCAAATTTCTTCCTGATGATTATATTATTGTGAGTTAGAATATTTAGAATCCTACCAGGCACGATAATCGCTCTCCGCATGATCAACAAAGGCTTTAAAATAACATACATTCTTTCCCATAAAAAAATGCATAAATTTTGAAATCACAATTCCAATATGTTACCTTATATCGTAAATAAAGTTCAACATAGAATGATTGCAACAGTAGATGAAAGATCTGCGTTCTAATGCTCCAGTTCAACTTTGAGTCTATTTTTTTTTTTACTGTTGGTTTGGTTTGTTTGTCGCTCAACAATATTTTTTGCACACGAGGGATAATTAGACCGGGGCCTATGATTTAAAGTGGATTCAGAACCACTACAAACATCCATGCCCAAGGTGGGATTCGAACCAAGGAACTGTTGAACCGAAGGCAAGAGCCATTCGGCTGCCAGCTCGGCTTTGTACTGTTGATTCTCCATTATGTGTGCGAAAGGTTAATCTTGAGAAACGAGTTAACTAAATGGTAAATATAGAATATTTTAAAAATTGTGAACCAAATAACAAAACTAGTTTCCGTTCAAATACTAGAAAATACTGTGTCAGAGCAACTTGATTAATGAACTATTAACGCATCAGTGAATGTCACTGAATCACTGAAGAACAAATGAATTCTATAATTCGTTGCATAAGTATTTCAAAACAATTGGAAATATAGTGTATGCTTTTATTATTAAAAAACGTAATTCAGAACAAATAGGTCAGTAAAATCTAAATAAAAGGAAACGTTATTTGTGCCAATATTTTATATCGAAATTTTCAAAATAATAAATACACAACAATTTTATAAATTATACATAATTATTCACTTCATATGTACTAAAATTCAATTTCATTTTTGCTCAAATGAAAAACACAAGTTAAAAATTAGTTTTATCAGAAGCAAATGAAGTCTGCTCACTTTTGAAATACGCCAACACCGATAAATTTTAATTATTTTCTAAAAAAAAAAAAAAGTATAAACAAGGAAATTAAAGTTTTGGTAGGTATAGATGTCTCAAATAAGCTCAAGAAGATAGAGAGTATGTTGATTTTTACCAAAAATAGTCCACCTAGGATGAAATAAGGCAGTAAACTTTCATAGGATATATCATTCCACAAGTGTGGTGTGTGAGTTAAACAAGAGGAAGTTCAGTTCAAAGGTCAATTAAAATTTGGACCATGGTTTAAAAAGATGACTGTATCCGATAGTTTGAATCGGTTAGGCTCCCGAAATTTAATGTAAACAAGTATAAACGAACTCAAAGGGAAATAACAGGACACAGCAAATGTTAGGATCCCTTGGTGGCCTGGTAAGAAAAAAAGGATAACAGGTTTTATTACCTTAAACAGCCGAAAACCATCATGCTAAAAGGACGCAAAACACTTTTTTGGTTTTAATATCTCACCGCGCAGAAATGGCGTGTGGTTGCTGATTTGAATTCATTTTTAATTAAATGTCGAAATTTATAATTCATTTTTAATGATGTTATTTTGAAATTTGTCTATGAAAAGACAGTGAAGTGGAAAAATGACAGCGGCCATTACACAAAAAAGACAAATTTAAAAATCTACAATATAAGAAAATTAGACTCATATATTGCACATTTATAAAAATATATATATGAATATTAAATAATTAATACAGACTTAGATATTGCGTAGTGTGTTTAGCTTAAAGCTGTTGGAAGATATTTTAATACCCAACAGGCAATTATCTTCTGGTAAAACTTTTTATAGAAATAGGTTTATATTCACGAGGCGCAAGTTAGGAAACCCGGAAAACTCCCAAGTACCCACCCCAGCAGATGTGAATACACAAAATAGAAGCGTAACATAAATTTCCAGCTGATCAATAGCAACTGAGATCGAATTCAGAACAATTCCTTCCGAAAATGGCTTATTTATCACTAAGCTACAATTCCTCATTGTAGGCTTAAAAATTGCAAATAAAAAAGTTCAAATAGCAAATTATAAAAACTACGCCAGTTTTTAAAAAAGACTTTTTATAGGCACTGGGAATATATTTTACCAAACATTAGTCATACCTAATAGACAGGACAATGTCGTATCGGTGATACGAAATAGTACGACCTATTCAATTATAGGCAATAGCACGCAATGTTTTTTTAAATTCGATAACAATTATGGTAATCTTAATAGTGACGGAAAAATGTTAATCAATAAAGGAAATTGCTTAGGAAGTTTTTTTCAATAAAAGATCCAGGTTCTCCTGTCATTTTGATGAAATAAAGGAAATTTCGGGAATAAAGGCGAAAGAAATAAAGGAAACCGCTTTTGTTTTTCCTTTTTATTTCTATGCAGCGTGCGAAAGAACTTCTCTGAAGTTGTCAACCACTTCGCAGAAGAATCGATAGCCGTTGCCACTCCCCGCAAATGAACTTCGACATTCAATGCACGATCACGAAAATGTATAAGGTAGAATATAAAAAAAAATGGAATACCACGAGTCAATATCTCAGTTACACCGTTACAGCCATGTTACTTTTCAGTAGGAGAAAATAAAAAATAAATATGCAACAATCGGAAAGAAAAGAAAGAAAACCAATTTGGTGAATGAATTACACAAATGCATTAATTTCGTTGGTACTTCGAAGTATTTAGAAATATAATGTTTCCTTCAACGTTAGACAATCATGACAGCAAAATAACACAATATTAACTTATTAAATTTAATAATTTAGTTGCAATTATAATTAGCTTAAAGATAACAACTGTTTAAATATGATTTTGATAAACTTAAATAATTATATATGGTGTCCTAGATTAAAAATTGTGATATTTAAGAAACTAGTCAAAACTTAAGGCAATTGATTTTATGTTAATAATTATGTCTTTATCATAAAAAAGAAATTACAAGGAATTCCGTCAAAATGTGCAATTTTTATGAGTCGGCGCTACCACATAAGTGAAATCAATCTTGATCAAAAATAAATTTTATCCAAAATAGTGGTTTTCGAGTCAATTTCATGGATCATTAACAACCAAAAAAGCATATTTTTCTTTCGTCTTTTTTTTTTTTTTTTTTTTTTTAAAAAAGTTTTTCAAAATAATTTATGAATCATTTTCAGAAAATCCTTAACTCGAAGATATTTAGCAAAAAAAAAAAAAAAAAAGATACTTTTTAACTCTTGAAAATTTTAACGATAAGTGGTGGTAAAAAATACAATGAAACTAATTAATTAAAAACATAGTTAGCAAACAATAAATTTCAAAATGGAATACTTGGGAAACATTATTCAAAGTTAGCAGGGGAATTTTTTTAAAGCAAAAACAATTTTAAAATTGGGTGCGTTATTTATATAGTAGGGTGTTTTCAATACATAGCCATTTGAATTTTTAGATCACACCTTTTTACTATAAATAGTGTAAAAATCTTAAAAATTAAAAATATTTTTTATTCAATAATCCTCACATTGTTCAATGGTGAAAAATTCTTAAATTGTTTAAAAATAGTGAAAAATAATTAAATGAACAGAACCAATTTTTTTAATATCAATGGAGTTATTGTATGATTTTTGCGAATCCAGATAAATGCTCGGTCGCCTGTCGGTGAAAAATGCAATCACTAAGTCTTGGTCACATGATTCATTTAGACACGCTCAGAAACAAGTCATCCGGGAATAAATCATACGGACGCGAAATCTTTAATATAGTCGGTTGATTTACGATACTTAATTTTTTTCCCCTCATTCTTTTGAATATAGACATTTATTTCGCCAAAAGGGATTATTCTCATTAATGTATCCATGAAAATGCGAAGGATAAGAAAATGATTTATAATGCAATTTTTATACACAAACACAGTTAGCTTTTTTAAATATTTCCAGTAAACTTTAGCCCAAGAATATTTATCAACTTTTTCACTGTTTCATTCTTTTACTGTGAATAAATATGGTAACACTGCATAACGAAAGATAATCCACACTAATATTTGAAAACATTATATCACATTAAAAAAGAATGCAATTTTTTTTAAAGTGTCCAAAAGATTATTCTCTTTTTCACTTTAACGCGCATAAAGTAAATATAATGTTTAAAATGTGTAAGTGCTTACAAATCACATGTGAATGTGTGCACATGAAAAAATTAAACGGCAAATATACTGAAGAGCAAATGAATTAATTATAATTATCCAGTGGCGTGTGGTACCACCTTTTGCCTTGCTGATGGCTGATTAGTTTAGACAAATACCCCACAAGACAATGAAACCAACTGGAAGCATAAGTAGCCACGAGACTTTTGAAGAGCCAACCGTTAATCACGAAGATCAGATGGAAAGTGTCAAATATTTCCCTTAGTACCACACTAGATGTGCTCAATTGTATTGAGTTTAGGAAAGCATGTACAAGTCTGATGAATATTTAGTAAATCATTCTGAAAAAATTCAGGATTGATGGCACGATGATTTATCTAACTGAAAGATAATCTGTGTATTAAGCTGCTGAAAACGAATATGTGATCAACAGTCAAGAATATCTCTATAACGTTCACCTAGAGACAATGCAATACGTACCAAAGATCCTATTTCAATTCATGTTACCACTATCCAAACAATAGTTTCATCACCACTTTCTTGAAAAGTCCAAAGCAGATAGGAAGGATCCAACGATTCATAAAGTAATCTACCATCGTATATGTAAACAATAGTGAAGAATATCTCTATAACGTTTACTTAGAGATAATGTAATATGTACCAAAGATCCTATTTCAATTCATGTTACCACTATCCAAATAATAGTTTCATCACCATCTCTTTTAAAAGCAGATGGAAAGGATCCAACGATTCATAAAAGTAATCTACCATCGTATATGTAAACAATAGTCAAGAATATCTCTATAACGTTCACCTAGAGATAATGTAATATGTACCAAAGATCCTATTTCAATTCATGTTACCACTATCCAAATAATAGTTTCATCACCACCTTCTTGAAAAGTCCCAAGCAGATAGGAAGGATCCAACGATTCATAAAAGTAATCTACCATCGTATATGTAAACAATAGTCAAGAATATCTCTATAACGTTCACTTAGAGATAATGTAATATGTACCAAAGATCCTATTTCAATTCATGTTACCATTATCCAAACAATAGTTTCATCACCACCTTCTTGAAAAGTCCCAAGCAGATAGAAAGGATCCAACGATTCATAAAAGTAATCTATTATCGTCAATATACTAAAGTGAATCTTGATTTATGATTCCAAACAACATTTTACCATATATCGACAGTTCACTGGCGGATTCCCGAGCCCATCATGACGTAGTGACCTGTTTTGCACAGAGGGACGCTCGTAAGACAAAAAGTCATGTACTCCATTGATATATTTTTAATAATATGGTAGCTCACATGTTGTTGTGTCCCAGTATTTAATCCAAGAGCACAGTAGTTCATCTTTTTGCTGTAATAATACGTTTTAATCAAAGACAGGTATCCACATTATTGTTGGTGCAGTTATCTTCACAGAGATGGTTCAATCGGAATCCACACACTCACTTTACATCCTTCGATACCACGGTACGTAAAAATCTATTTAACCAAACCAGTCGTCGAAACCAAACAATTTAGAAATGATCAAACGCTTGATCAAATGTTTATCCATTTTGCTTTTGATTGCTACAAATACTGTGCACTGAATTCCTTATCCTGTAAAACATCTTACTTGTAAATACTTACATAAAATATTCCATATATCTTTTATGAAGGTATTTATATATAAGATACCATATATAAGATTGCACACAGCTCAAAATTTGCATAACGAATTATCTCTAATATAGCGGCTTTTCAGTGTACATAATTTAAATAAACTAAAACTCTTTACACACTAAACTATTCATCAATAGAAGACTAATTTTAAATTGGAGTATTTAATATACTTTTAATCCCTAGAGAGTATTCGCATGTCAGATGGAAGAAAACAGGGAAAACTCGGACGCACACACCCTGACAGATGTCTTTTCCCAAATAAAGATTGACTTAACTGAAATTTACAGTCTAAAGAGACTGCTGAATCATTAGGAACAATCCTCAAGTAGTAATTAAATCCAGAAACTATTCATCCGATGGTCATAGCTTCTTGCTCGATTATTGAAGGGTTGTAATGGATTTAAGTTATTCCGCTCAGAAAAGCATAACCTTTTCACAATATCATGGTAAATTTATTACCTTACACAATTCCATAAAAAATTTTAACATACACATATAAAAAGAATCACAATTGAAATTCATATATTTTAATAGAGATTGAAAAATAAAGTCGATAATCCAAAGAGGAATTTATTTTAGATTCAATAACATCCGACCAATAGTTACTAAAAAATTAAAAGAAAGCGAAAGAAAAGGATAGCATATTAAATTGAAATAACTATTTTTCAAGGTTAAATATTACTTTCAAACCTTTTCCCAACATTATGTAAGATAGGATGGCATTACCACTTCTCATGATGATATATGGTATCTTTTATGGAAAAATATCGAGTTCTGATAATAATATTAGAAACGGCGAGAAAGGAGATTTAGCCATAATTTAGACACCATAACCAATAACTTTTTTTTCCACTGTTCGTTTTCTTTTCGTATTTCCCATAATGCACCAGAGGAAAAGGTAATTAGACATCATTTCCATCATATTGCTTTCGGAAGCGGAGTAGGGAAGGATTAGCTATCGATATTAAAAAAAAGGGACCGATTCGAATATATTCCAGGATTCCGGTTCATCAAGCTGTCCCAGGAATGCTTCGTCACTTGATTGATCCCAGCATCCAGGAAAAAAGGATCTTATTCTGGATCTCACGTGACTCCTTTTCTCCCGTGGCCTATAAAAGCCGCCGGTCGGGGCTTAAGTATATTTTAACAATGATGGATTGGGTAGGGAAGCCTTTCCAAACACAAAGCATTAGCTATTCAGGTTGGTATTGAAATATAAATATAGAGAATATTTGAAAGAGCGTAATGGGAAAAATGCGTTAGAAAACATTAGACGTAGTAAAAAAGAATCCAATTATTGAAATATTTAATGGGAAGTATAGAAAAATGGCACAAAGGAATATCAGATTATAATCGCTGACTAAAATAATTTTGTTCTTTTTAAATATTAATATATAATACAACATTAATTATTAAAAATCCCGTTAATATAATTATAAAATACAAAATTCATAATTCTGGCAAATATATTAAATCATTTAATATATATAAATATATATATATATATATATATATATATATATATATATATATATATATATATATATATATATATATATATATATCGCTCTGCATATAGCAATTTGTGCACATAGAATGCATAAAAATATATATTCTAAAGTGATAAAAAATAAATTCAGAGAGCAGCAAAATTTAGGAGTCTAACATAATGTCAGAGATTTTCAGATGTCTTTCAGAAATAAAACATTTTTTAAATAAATATTTCCCTCTACTCAAATACGCAATTTTTCTGAGTGCACATAACCACTTAAATGAAATCACGTTTTATCAGAAAAAATATTTCGTTTCGTTCAAACTATTGCCATTGTTGCGAAACAATAATCTCAAGAAAAACAGACAGTAAAAACGCCGCTTCTGTTTCCAAACTTTTGCGAAACAAGTTTCAAAATAAATAATAATAATCTTTGAATACAAATTTGAAGTCATTCTGTAATGAAAGAGATAACGATGCTCCACTTTTTTCATTCATTTGTTATAAGCCATGAAAAGAACAGATAACTTAATTAATTAATAAAATTGTTAGAATAATTTCAAAAACTTGAAAAAATGCATAGTGTTACACATTTATAAATAATTATTGTATATGTCTTAAAATATCTCCGACAGATCGGAAATACTCACATTTTGGGCAAAAATTGCGGTATTTAGAAGTGTTATACGTTAAAAGCTGGTTTTCTACTAATTTGGTGACTTGGCGATGTTTTGGCGAGTAAACTTGGCGACAGTTGGGGAATTTTTGGCGGCTTGGCGAGAAATAGATACTTCTGGAAACATTCATCACCTAAGCTCTAGGACCAATATTTAGCGAGATAGCCTAGAAGCTTCCAGAACCTTGGCGAAATTGGTAGATTTCCCCGCCAAGTCAGGTATAAATACCGCAGCCCGACATAGAAGGAGTTTAGTTTTGTAAAGGATATATATACGAGACGATTATAGTCGATACTGCTAGTCTAGAGAAGCTGTTCTTTGCCTGAGGTATTTGAGATCTGTGATTGGAAGCTGTTACTTATTGTATTTGATGAATTGTAGCTGTATAATTGTGATTGTTACAGCTGGTATATCTAGTGAAATTTTTACGAATAAAAGTCTTGTGTTCATTGAGTGGTTGCTTTATTCATCTCTCAATCCACACGAACCCCGTAACTCGTTACAATAGTTTTTTTTTTTTTTCAAAATTGGACCGCAAGAACTTCTAATGAATTGTTAGAAAGATTATTGTGATACTTATGTCATTTAAATAGTGCTTGGTGAAAACATACGGTAATTTTTATAGAACATTTTTTTGACTTACCGGTAGACCATGTAGAACCATTTCTGCGACATTGGGTCCAGGTCCCATATCGTCTCCTACGCTTGCAATGCTAGAGCTCGAACTGTGGTAGGATCGTCTCTGAGGCGATGATCCTTCGTAACTTTGAATGGAGAGTCTGCGATTCACAACCTACAAGGAATTTCTATTTTTTTGTAAAATGCCCACTACAAAATTATCTCATAAATGAATCACATAAATTTCAGCCACGAGCAATAAAACGCTGCTTTCTGTTGCAACACTAAAATCAAGCACTGCTAGGGTTCAAGTAAATCAAACGTTACTAAGATTCAAACAAATCAAGCATTACTTCATAACGGACAATGTAACTGTTGTATGTTATTATAAGACATTTAGACACCCTTAACATTTCGTATTTTGAAGAGGGTGGTGGTTTCATAAAATTCACGCGAATTAATATTTGAACAGAAGAATTCTTCCTCCCAATCGCTACTTATATGAACTGGAAGCTTTCTTAAAATCAAAACTGATCAAAAGATCTACAAAAATCACGCTATACAAAACCATCATAAGACTTGTTCTCATTTATGGATGCGAAACCTGGACTCTTAACAATGACTCAGTCGAATCAAATTGCAATATTTGAACAAAAAGTCTTAAGAAAGATTTTTGGTGCTGTACATGAGAATGGAGTTTGGAGGCACCGATACAATTTCGAGCTTTACATACCTTTTAAGGAAGCTGAGATCGTCAATTCTATTAAAATGTGTTGCTTGATATTTGCGTGCCATAGCTGTCAAATGGACCCCTTTTTAATTGTAGGCACATTGCAAACAGATCTAAGGGTCGGTCCAAACTTGGATGGACTGATTGTGTAGAGAAAAGTCTTTAAAGTGTTGAAAGTGAACAAATTTGAGAACTGTCACCTCCAGCAGAACACTATATAGAAGTGTTTTAAGGAAAGCCGTGGCCCACCCCCGGCTGCCGTACTGAAGAAGAATGATTTTGAACTCTATGAAACATTAAAATTTGAAGCAATACTTACTTAATTTTTTTCTTTAACAGTATTTTCTATGCCTCTGTAGTATTTATATGCTTTTATTATCTTCAACTTTTACATACTTCCAATCATCTTTGTTGATTTTGGATGGTTTTGGGATGTCGTGACACAATTTCGACCTTTGCTCTTTGGAAAAAAGACAAACTTTTCTACATTTGTAGTCAACAACTCCTAATGAAGCTGGCCAAATTAGTACTTAATTTCGTATGCACGTTCATTTTGCTTACTATTTTATAGTTAAGTTTGAACTTAATTTGCATTCTACTGCTGTTCTTCGTTGCCTTTTGATATTTCTATTATATATTTCAAATTTAGAGTTTTGCGATGTATATATATATATATATTAACTAGTCTTTTTTCTTTTCGTTTAATTCACTCGAGAAAGAGAGCCATTCTTAAGAAGAGATCGTCTCCACAAGAACCTTCTTCCATTCTCTACGATTAACTATTATTAATCAATTAGTGTAACTCTTAAAATTTTAAAAATAACTCTCCATACAACCGATCGACCTTAATCTGAGTCTACTCTTATGTCTGGTTTCAAAAAATTTATGGTTGAAAATTTTTTTTAAATATTAAAGAAAGGTGGATATATGATCTGTATGATCTGCTTACTTTAAACGACTCATCTTAATGAATTTGATATTACCGATCACCTTGAATATTCTATACAATTCATTGTCTCTTCGAGCTATTTTCGATTAGAATTCTATAAGTTTCCCATAGAGCTTTTCGTTCGAAAATCATTAGTTCATCTGCCTATAGTTAGAATCCAGATTTTGGATCCATAAGTGAATAAAAGTCAAATGATAGTTTTATTTCCTATAATTTTGAGAACCTTTTCTTATTTTAAAATGTTCTTAAACCATATAGATATTGATTAGCAGTGATGATGTGTTTATTTTAAAAAAAACAGTTCCGCATATCTTTTAAAACTTTGATATTTGATTTCAGAAAAATAGTCAAAGAGTACAAATTTAAAATTCTCCATCTCCAAAAATTTATAACCTGAAAATTCAGTATTTGGCATATATTTAATTTTTTTGTTAATAATTACATGTATACTTGCCCAACTTTTTTAATGGAGGTAAATGTCGCCAATAATGCATTTTTTCTTTCAGACATGAGATTTTGTTATTGATATAAGCAAGAAAAACTAATGTTAATACTAATGTAAACTAATGTCTAACCAAATTATAGAAGAGAAATTTATGTTTTATTTTGTTTTCACCAAATATTGTTTTTAAAAAATCCATGAAAAGAATATGCGATCATCAAAAAATATAATAAAACATTATTTAATTTTGTGATGCAAAACACAAGAGTATGTGCTGTATTGGAAGATAATAACACAAATAATAAATATCGTAATCACAAATATGAATTTTTGATACTTATATTTAAATAATACATAAAAAATTATTAAAGCAATTTTTTATACAAAATACTAGTGAAAAAGAAAAAATGCAGTAGCTATAGAATATTGTAAAAATATAAATTTTTTATCAGTCAATATTTAATTTTTCCACCCCAACTGCACATAATAGGGATTACGTAGTTTGAGTAAATTATTCTTTTAAAACTATCTCATTCAAAACAACTATTACAAATAAATTCAGAGATTTCTGTCGGAAATTACAGCTCTATTTTCAAGATCAAAATATCTTAATGAGATTTAACTTGTAATTAGGAAAATCACTTCATATATTGCTTAAAAAATTATAATTTGTTTTTTATATTATTTTTTAAAAAATTTAATTCAATAAAAATTTTTTTACAAAAATTGCACCGACCTTTCCACCATCGGATCCTGGTGCTGAAGCTCGACCGCTGTCCAGACTAGATAGCGAATGCCTAGAGATGCTGCTTCCCCCGCTGCTGCCTCCTGGACTGTGTCTTCCAGGGCTGTTCATGTCGATCCCTTGGTCCTCCAGGGAAGCTTGAGTCCCGCTCATTAGCCTGCCTGAAATACCCAGAAATTTAAAACAGTTTAGTGGAATACTTCCTAAAAATTTGACGATTACATTTAAGATATGTCATAACAAACTATGAGAAAATATCAAATTTAATCAAGCCAAAATATGAATAGCAATTTTGAAATTTAAGTTTAAAATTGCCAGATGCACTTTAATTATAGAACTTAACCCAGTAACAAGAAAAAATACAAGTTAGACTAGTGCTACCCCATCCCCATTTGATTGAATTTTGTTCAGAAATTTTAAATGAATAGTTCAAGAAGTGATTCTTGCATACGCTTTATAAAAAACAGAGTTTGAAATCTGGCTGCGAAAACCAGTGTTGGTTATATGTTTGCGCAAAATATAAAACTTTCTTTTTCCAGATAAACACATGTGAATTTTGAATGTATATAAGTTTTGCACTTGGGAAGACGAAAGTTTGTCATTATTTTGTCCATAAGTGTTAATTAATTAGAACGGGAACAACAGTTTAATATATATTCCAAACTTTTATAATCATCTATGCCCAAAGTAGAAATCGGAACCAGTTGAACGGAAATCTAGAGCACTTAACTTCAACTGCCACTTAGCACTCCCAAACAAGTAAGGGATTTTTTTTCTAAATGCTCATCAGTTGGATAGGTGGTTGGAAGTATTCCGTAAACTGAATAAGCCGCACAAAAACCTTATAACTTTAGTTGAAAAACTGAACATGCCGGATATATCCAAATACCTTACAACTGCTGCCATTCCATCATGCTAGATTACCTTCTACATGTATTTTCAGCCTTAGGAATTTTTCATGGCTAAATAATAAAATATTGTTATTTAAGTTAAAAGTCTAAGGTTCAACCCAGAAAGAAATTGTTGAACGTGTAATGAAAATAATAATAAATTTGACGACGATAAACTGAAATTAGCAAATTTAAAAAACGGCCTTACAAAGATTTATTAGATTTCAAGCGTGGAAAAAAAATGCTTGTTTTAAATTACCTTTTGAAAGACTCGGTGAGTGACCAGATTCAGAGGGTGTGCTTGGTAAACTATCCGGCTGACTGTGGACGATAACATGAGCCAGATGAATCTGAAATATTTGAAGAGGGAAAATGTAACGAATAAATGAAGATTCCTTTTTGGAATACAATTTTGAAACAAATACATTTGCAACGCAATAAGTTAGCTCCATGTTTTTGACTTTCTTAAGAAAATGATGATTTAATGCTCACCTGGCCGTTAGAGCCTCCCCCAGGAGTCATTTTCCTCATGGATTGTGATTGTTGTAATGGGGCGCTGTAGAAAGACTGCGAGAAATTTCCTGAAAAGAAACATCTCATTAAGTCATCTTTTACCAGCAACTTTAAACATAGAATTAATTATTGTAATACAGTAAGTGAAGCACTAAGAATATTTAATAATAATAAAATCTGTCATACAATAAAAAATATAGTATAGAACAGAGTTTTATACACAACCGAATCACATTATTATGACCAACTGCTTATATTCTATGATATCATAACACAAAACTAGTTGTTCAATGGTAACAGCTCTTCTAGAGTTAAAAAATTCTTGGGTTCGATTACTATTTCGGCATGGATGTTTGTAGTAATTAAGAATACGTTCTAAAATGCAGTTTCGAATGATTTAGCTACAGGAGGAAAAAGATGATTGTAAAGTGACAAGCAAAGCCCAAAGCATAACAAATTTCCTTATATAATCATTTTCAATAATAAATCTGAAACATTTTTATCCGTTTGGCATATATTAAGTAGTAGTAAGTCAATGAAACATCACAAAATGTTACAAATATTTGTCTCTTTTGGCATGAATAACAAACGTTCATGATATTTTTCCCCATCTGTTGATACCTTCTTTCAAACAAAGTGCATTTCATAAAAGCAGTACGCGAATAATTCAACAACCCTGCATTTAGAGAAACACTGATGTCTAAGCTATGATAGCCAATAAAAACCTTTTGCAAGTCAGATTAATCCCATCACACCAATGAGGGACATGCTCTGTGTTTATTCAGGTTCCCAAACTTTGTATTCAACAAATCGCGGCACAGATGCCGTATAATTCAGGATGCAAAATTTTGAATTTTTTGGCAATGAAGAAATGTCGCCAAGATGATATATTGTGACTTGAGCAATGACGTAAATACTAGTGTTTCCAAAATAGAATTTTCTGCATAATTCTTATAAGTTTCCATATATGACGTAATAAAAACAAGGATGCCAGATACATAAGAAAATCCTCCAAAAAATAACCAAATTCAGAATTTGGCATCCTGGATTATACGGCATCTATGCCTAAGCCAGTAACACTTTTGAGTCGGATAATTGTTTTAAAGTTTCATTGAACTCTTTTTGTTCCTATAAATAAGCATTTTCACTTTTGGTATACTCCAAAAAAATCAACTGTTAGATTTTCTTAATTTTTTTACGAATTTGAATAAATCTATTTTGGTATTTAATTGAGAAAAATGGTTCGATTATTATTATACTAGATTTATTCAGATCTTTTTCAAATATAAATTTTAATCCTGGTTGAGTTATAAAAACTATAGGAGCGAAAAAATCCAGAACGTTTAAGCGGAATTCCACTCAATATTTTAAGAGTAGAATCAGTTTCTGTTTTAGACCCTTAACTTTTCTCAGTACATGGTGTCAATTTTCAAAGAAATTAAACGTTAAATCGAAGTTTTAATTCTACATTCTACGCAAAGCAAACACAATGCACAGCGTGTCTACACCACATGGTATGTGTACGGTGAATACATTCTTCAGGTATGAAAGTATTGCTCTTTTAGAAACTAATAATAGAATACGTTTGTTTGTTTTTCTACGTGAAAATTATTGCTATATAACTATTAAGTCAAAGATAATTGAATTAAACTACTAAGTAAGAGCCACGACTTTTAAGAATTTAATTTTTAATAGATTAATAAATAATAGCATAATAGATTTAATTTTCTTTTCATTCAATAATTCGCCAGATCATTCCACTCAAGCAGGTTTAATTTCCATTTCAATAAATTAAAACAGCAAATTACTTCGATAATTCAATTCAATTTCTTCTTCCATTAAAAATATTTTTTGAACTATTTTATTCAGAAACATGCTAAGTATAGTAAACTAAGTTCTCTGGCTCTGCCATAGCTTCATTTAACTATTCACCACTTTCAAAAATGGAAAAAAAAGTTTTAATAAAACAGGCAAAGGAACGAGTGAAAAAGGGGAAGTTCACGATAAAAAAAAATATTTTAACTAAGCTTACATATTTTTGCAGTTTACTTTGCATGCACTTATTTTTCAAAGTGATCCAAGACAGATGCTTTTAACTGAAATGAAGTCAAAACACGTGTTTCTTTTAAAAGATGTTAGCTTTCACTGGAACGTAAATGTAAACGCAAAGAGTAGAAAAATACTTCAAGAAAATTAAATGAAGAGTAACGCCAGGAACCCTGCAAAACCATTAACTAAGTTGTTCCAATCTTTTCAGTTTTATTGAATACATGAGCCAATCTTCAGCGATATATATATATATATATATATATATATATATATATATATATATATATAACTTATTTCACATTAATAATATACTTAAAGAACTGATATTTTTATATTTTTTAGCTTGATTCAGCTGCCTATATATATATATATATTGTGACTGAATACAAAATGACAAGTGACGAGGATGATAGTTGAGCTCACAACTTTATAACCACACTAACGCGGAGGAATTTGGTATATAAATTCTAGAGATACCATTGAGAACTGCGTCAGCTATTAAACTCGTAACCTTTTAAACACAAGGATAATTTGATTTTTAATCTTTTATCAGGTAGAAAAGGGATTGTACTTAATTTTTGTTAATTTTTTAACTATCACAAATAATTTAAATTTTTCAATATTTACAAAAACTAAATCGCATTTGTTTGTTTATCAAAAATTATGTGTAAATTTATAAAAATTATAAGTAAAATATTAAATATATAGCATTAAGAATAAAAATTGCATCCACAATATTTGAAGTAAACAAAACAAAATATTATCTGTAAACTTGAAATGGTGCAAAATGCTTGAATGTGCAGTTTTATGTTGATAAATTAGTTTCAACAGATCTAGTCGTCCTCCATGAAGCTATCCAGGACAAAACTTCGATGAAGTCTGCTAACGTACTTGATAAATACTATGACAGAAAATATGATCTTAACATAATCTCGAAAAAATAAATTAATAGAAAGGGAAGAATGTCTTATTTCATTTTTCGATAATCTCCCATAAGAAAGATGATACTCTGTGATTTTATCGGCTTAACTGATGGAGCCTTCAGATGTATATACAGGGCTGATTAATAGAGGCTTCCGAACAACATATATCGAGATAATAAAAGAAAAGTAACGAAATCTTCTTATGACGTCACACTAGCCTGCAGCAGTCTAATCAGCTTAGAAGTTTCACAACTCAGAACTTAAAACAAATATATCATCTTCTAAAAAATCTTCACTCTACGTTATGAGGAAAATTTGAAAAGGGGCTTTTAAAAGCTATGTGCCATAAAGGAAAGAATTGATGTCTAAATAAAGTTAAAAAGTCTACTATACCTAATGTTATTTTTCTTAGTAAATTAACAATTAAAATGACAAATATTTTGGCTATTGCGTTATGTCAATTTCAATATTGACATAACGCAATAGCCAAAATGTTCGTTATGTCAAGTAGCCAAGAAATTTATTTTACATGACTTTCATCACTTAATTTAATAGATTAGAAAAATTATCTTGTAAAAACTACTTTCCACATTATTTCAAATTATAATTTAATTTTTAGTATTATTATACACAGATTAATAACATCAAAAACGAATATTAATAAATAATTAAATATTTCGATTGTATGTTCTTAAAAGAACGTAATTTAATTGATTCATTTTTTTTAAATTTCTTTTATTGGTTGCCTCTCTATGATCAGTTTTCTCACACGAGGACTAACTTTTTCAGACTATGATCACTTTTTTAGAATAAGAGCTAAATGAATTCTGAATTTTTGCTGACATGGTAGGCGTCAAAGGCACGTGAAAATCATAAGCAAATGAATAATTTGCGCAAATGGTTATTTTTAACTTTAAGAATATTATTTTAAGCGATTAAATTGATTGAGAGAAATTTAATTTTATTAAGCAAATATTTACTTTATAAGATATAAAGATATATAAATTATATAAAATATTTTTAATACCCTTTGATACAAGATTGTGTACAGTTTTTGCTTAGAAATAAAAAAATATTCTGTAAGTTAATAATAGTTAATTCTTTCAGTTGTAGGCAGTAAAAAATAATCAAAAAAAAATGTGTTCAAAACTTCAAATTAGTTGATAGCCTATTTAAATCACAGTGCTATAGTTAAAATCAATTTTATGAAATGTAGTGATTATAGGTAGAATTAAGTTAGATGGGGAGTTAAATTCGTTAAATATGATTAATAGATTAAAGTTCAGACGTTTCTTTATTGAAATTCAAATATGAAATAATTTTTCTCAACATAAAAACAAATTATTAAGCTTGGAATATTTTATTTACGAACATCAATTGCAAATACAAACAATATCAGTAAAATAATTTTTTCTCTCATTAAGGGTTCAAAACCTATGCACAAGTTAAAATAAGAAATACGATAGTAAATCCTGTAGTTACCTATAGTTTGTAATAACTATATAGCATTGAATTTTTTATTAAATATTGCAAGTCATTAATAAAAATTCAAATGTTACAGACAAATCTTTCGGGATTATTAAAAAAATAATAATTTATTGTGAAAAAAAAAAACAAATTTTTAATTACCTCTTTTTGTACCATAAACATATTTTGATAATCTAAATCAACCCAATTTATTCCTGTTAGAAATCTCGAAATTATAAAATGCCAGATATCCAATGGTTATTACCTCAATCGTTAGTGACAAATATTATCATACAAGGAAAAATGTATTGAATTTTATTTAAACTATAGCAAATAAAATTTAAAAAAACACAAAATAGCAAAATTTAACTTCATAGTCCCCCCTCGTTTAATACATATTCAGTAACAGTTCCTCCTTGGAATACGTTTAGGCCAAGAGGAGACACACTGCTGATTACTAAAACAGTACAATATTGGAGTTCGTTTTCTTTGACAATGGCTATAAGCTAAATAATTTAAAACACATATACCACGGAAGATTCGCAGTAAAATTTCTATAGTACTACTCCTCACATTAATATAATTAAGTTTGTAACTGAATGCCATTCAAATAAAACATAATTAGTATTCGAATTAAAAGCATGAGAAAATGAAAAACTAAATTATGGAGTCCATTCCTAAGCACTCAGGTGCCTATCCATTGTTGAATAACGAAAACTGCTATCTTGATCTTTTAACACAAGGTTTGCAAATCATACGGAGCACATGCGAGTGTTGAATGCTTTTAAACGTGAAATAAAAACCTAAACTTTTCAATAATTTCTAATGGATAGTTAACTTTTAGAGTTCCTTTCACATGTGTATACCGATTATTATACCTTACGTAGTATAAAACCTAACACTGTAAGGCCAACAATACGACACTTTTAAATAGCCAACGTATCTTGTCTTCCAAGACTTTTCATTCATAATGAATCCTATTCATGAGCTCTCATCTTAGCATATGTGCATGCAGAAAGCAGAGACGCTACTCCTATCCCTCTCGGGTGGCTAGTATGAAACCGAAAATCTTCCACTCTGGGACGTGTGGTACGACCCTTACAATAGTGATGAGTTCATGTATACAGTTTATTTGACATTATTAACTCCGATACGGTGAGTTATTAATTATTGATATAACATTCTGCAGACTATCAAAATCGAAAAGAGGTCCTTCATTCACAAAATGTTACTGTGCTGATATTTGGCTCAAACGTAAAAAAAAAGAATCAAAAAGAGAACATTTTTTTTACCGACAAACAAAAATTAAGAAAAATACCGATTTCATCATAAACGTTGGTCTCTTAAAGTACTTTTAAAGAAAGAAAAAAACCTCCACACATATAAATAAGCTGCCGATTGGAATTTTCTACTCTCGATGCTTGTTTGAGCTAAATAAGGAAGATGCCGGGGCACTTGATATGTGAAGAAGAGAGAATCAAGGTCTGCAGAGGATGCTTGAAGTGTTTTATGACGTCGCATTTCCGGAATTCCGGCTCCTCTCATTATGGCCATGAATCTGGACGCAAGCGAGGCCGGGCCCTGCAAATGGCTTTTATGGAACCATTCCGCAATAAGTACCTTCTTTAATGGGATGATTACAAGATCTTACAATGTTTATCTAAAGAAGAACGTTTTTAGATGCATTGTGGCTGAATTTTTGGAGCAATAGACTTGTGTGTTTTTAGTTGGCTAATGCTTTATTTTTATCCACATTTGTTTTTTTTAAAAAAAAGACTGTCATTATTTTTCAAAGGAAATATAAGAAAATAAAATACGCACATTTAATTGTAATAATGTATGGCAATATTGGATTATTTTTAACAGCGGTACTTAGATGAAAATCTAACATTAAAGTTAGAGGAGAATTTAACTAACATAACACGCCAGTTAAACTCATAAAAATTCTTTAACTATTCTAAAAGGGATTTTAGAATTTTGGATAATTAACTGAGTTTTAATTACCGAATAGTATTAAATGTCTCATCAAAAATTCCAATTTTATTAGTAAGTTGCAGTATTCAAAAAATGTTTGGACATTTTAAATTTCAATAATAGTCTAATTTTCTTCTCGGTAATATCGTAATATTGATGTGTACAAATAATACACAAAAATATATTTTAAATCAATTCTCTTTTACCCGAAATTTAAACTAATGACAATAAAATAATCTCACCAGCCTAGGCGATGAAATGAAAAATTTTAATGCATCCTCAAAATTTATAGATAATATGATTTTTCCAGTTTTTTAAACATAAAGTGGTTGTTTGTTTCGTTCCAGTTGAGATTATGACTACCCCACCATTACAATTCTTAATAGCTTATAATATCCTTGACTTCAGATGACGTTTCATTTACATCGCATCGTAGTGAGACGGTGTCATGAATCCGACTTGTCGACGAATTTGATGCCTGTCTTTAAATCGCCTTGTTCGAGAGGCAGCAAATAAGGCGAACTTCACCATCCAATGTTTGAGAATAGTGTCGAAGTTCATTTTGTTAATAAAACGATTTCTTATATAAAGACCAAAGCATCGGCTTGAGAAGAAGTTTTCATGATTCAAGCTATTAACACGTTCATAATAGAACAGAAGAAAAATAAAATGAAAAAGACAAGACAAAACATCCACTTTATGGTTAGTTTAAATCGGCAAGGATGATTTAAATTTTAAAAAAATGTCATTAATTAAACATTTTAAACCAAAAAGTACTTAATTTATATTCATTGCGAAAATGCTATTTAAGAAAAGATTTTAGAAAATTAAAAATTATCTGACATCATGGATATTTTAAACCAAGAAAAATTCTAATAAAGTAATGATCTCAAGAACAAAAAAAAACAATTACTTTATGGTTAAAAATCTGGAAAATTGTGTAATTCTAAATGTCACAGAAGTCTGATGTTTCTAAATAGGTAAACTTGTAAGTAAATATATATAAATACTTTTTAAAATATAAGTTTAGTTTACTTTGACATAGAACTTTTATTGTATATATATATATATATATATATATATATATATATATATATATATATATATATATATATATTTTAATAATCTAAATTATGTATTTATTGAAATAACACAATAGGCTTTATTTTACTTTTGATAATTTTGATCATTTTGTATTTTTCATTACCGCGCGTATACTATTATCTATGAACAGAATAGATAATGTATACTATTATCTATTACAGAAATGAACGTACAAAAGTGCCACTGTTATTTAAATTTTAAAGTTAAAAGCTTATTGTAAGTTTTATTCTAAGAAATTATGATGCCCTTCAAATTATTAAGAGCAAAATGTTTATTACTACTTGAAAATATTTATTTTCGTAATTAGATTATCATTTCACTACAAAATACTCGAAATTTATCCAATTTCTCATTACGAGTTTTAATTATATATATCTACGGATAAAAGTGCAATTAATTAATTTATCATATTTATCGAGTTTAGTGGGGATTATGAATAATTATACCTTTTATTATTCAAATCACCGATTAATCACGCTTATTGTAATATATATATATATATATATATATATATATATATATATATATATATATATATATATATATATATATATATATATATATATATGAGCAGAAACGTAATGAAAAGTTACAATTAAATTTAGATGCAATGCGGAAAAAAAACAATAATAAGAAACAAAAATTTGTCACCTAATATTAAATATGATGACATCTATTCTATTTCGTTTGGAAATTGAAGAACATTTTTCTTAATTAAGATGAGATATTTTCTATTTATGATCGTAAAAACCCAGCATTAATTTGTCACCAAAAATAAATATTTGTCAACTATTCTTTAATTGTAGACAAAAATTAAATATGCGATTTTTTAAAATTCACTTTGAAATGCTAAATAATTCTCATAATGAATTTCAAAATTCTATAACAATTTTCGCGAAAATTAATTATAACCAGCTAATGTTTTTTATTATTATTATTATTATTATTTTATTTTGCAATGAAAAACTGGGCAATGCTAGCCCAAAATTTAATTATAGTTAACAATTTTGTTATTTTCTTTTTAAAACTAACCAACTATATCAATTATGTGGTTTGTTACTTTGGATTACGTTATATTAAAAAAAATTAATTGCACTATTTCACTTAAAAAATTTATCATAAATTATACTCAAAAAGAAACTGTTTTCCATTTCACAATGAGAATCTCACTATTAAATTTGTATGAAAAAATTAAAATTAATTATTCTATAACACTACCAAAAATTAACTATAGTTAATTATTTTCAACTTCACTTCAAGATAAATTAATGCACAGTAATTTTTTTCACTTTCAGAAGCTGACATAAATTCATCAAAAATGAACTAGGATCATTTATTTTCAACTTTACTTTAAAAAATATATGCACAATTTTAGTCAAAAATCAATAATAGTAACAAATGTTGGTTATTTATTATAAAAAAAACTTATTTTAGCTAATTGCCAAATAAAAACCGAGGTCCATTATATTTTATTTCGAATTAGTCTTACATTTTCTTCCCGGTTTAAAAATAGACAATTGTAAGAATTCATCTTGACTTCTAGCAATATTAAGTTGTACTAAACGGCATGATGATGAACTTTTGTTTAAATAATATATTTTTAAGTTATGGGGAAAGAGAGACTACACAATTTTAATTAATCCGAAATTAGATAAAAAATATTAAACATTTAAACAAAGAAAAAAAAATAAGGAGGAAATACAGTTAATTCCAAAACATCTATCTTTCGTCATCAGTGACCGCTTTTTATTGGGAGCATTCGCCACCAAATATTTATCCACATCTTCCCAGCTGACAAGAGAAACTAATTCTGATAAAAGACGTCTTAAAAAAAAAAGAAGGAAATTATATATATCTGAGGCGTTTTCGGCGTGGAGTGTAACTGTCATAAGTAATTGACGAGATTCGGAAATCTATCAGCTTTTTTTTTCTCTCATCTTTGCTATTTATCTTCACTTACAAAACACTGCTTTAGCATTACTTCAAATAACAGCATTCAATGTCAAAATACAACGCAGAAGTTTTGACTCTGCTCATAACGAAAATAAATGTGGGATTTAAATGATTACTCATATTTTACAATTGCTTTCTTTTTCTTGCTTTTCATTTAATCAAAAATCATTATATTGTAGATTCTCGTCAATTCATATAAAATATAAAAAAATTATAATGCCACGTGTTCAAGATGAAAAAAAAAGTATATCATACGAGGGTCACTCTGAAATTTTTGAGATACAACTAGGTTTTTAAAGTTATACTTCCAAAATTTTAGGTGTGTTCAAAGTAGTCTCTCCTCCATCATCAATGCACTTTTGTAGACAAACTTTCCACAGATTAAATGTCTCAAGCCATTCATTTCTTGGAATAGATGAAAAAATGCATTTATAGCCACATCAATCTCTTCTTCTGAATGAAAACGACGTCCATGTAAGTTCTTTTTTAGATTAAAGAATAACCAAAAGTCGCACATATCAGGTGAATACGGCGGATGTTCGATCATTTTAATTTGTTTTTGTTTAACACACTCAATTGTTAATCCGGCTGTTAATGTGAAGATGCATTGTCATTGTGAGGCATTAGTTCCCTAACATTCAGTTCTTGTAGAATTTCTGGAAGACATTTAAAGGTATACCAGTTTGCTGTTGCTGTCTTCTGTCCTTCCAACTCGATGGCTTTGACTAATCCAGTACTTCTGAAGAAAACGGCATCTTTTTTCAGTACGCGTTGTTTTTTCACCATTGTCGGAGTGGGATCATCTTCAAAGACCCATACTTTGCTTTCTTGATGTGTTGGAACATCAAAAAACGGTATGTACGTTTCGTCACCTGTTACAATTTTAGAAATGATGCGGTGGCTACAATCATTTAGCAATTTAAGAGTTTCTTTATTGATTCTGACACGCTCCTCTTTCTGGTACTCAGTTAGAATATGGGGAACCCGACGGCAAATTACTTTTTACATATGTATATTCTTCATGAATGATTTTGCGTATGGCCGCGGATCCAATGTTAAGCCCCTTCTGAATCATTTGATAGGTACAGCGATTATCATTCATTAACATTTTTTGTATGGCAGACACATTATCCGGTATTACTGCCGACGTCGGCCTTCCTGTGTGTTCTTCATCCTGAAGAAAATGGCGACCTCTTCTAAATTCTCTAAGCCATCTGAATACAGTAGCACGAGATGGAGATTCATCACCAAATGCTTATTGCAACCGTTGAACGCATTCTTCTTGATTTAACCCTGCTTTAAAATCGTAGAAAATCATAGAGCGAAAATGTTCTCGCGTCAACTTCATTTTCTCTTCTGTTTAAAATTTATTTTACGCTAAACAAGTTGAAGCAAGTCAGTAAAAAATCGTCTTCTGTGTAAAAATACTTTGTATTTTAAAATTAAAACGTTATTTTTATTTTGTAAATTCTCGTCTGCGCGTATCTCAAAAATTTCAAAGTAACCCTTGTACATATAAATCATAAAATTCGTACGATCACTGAAACAGTCACACAAAAGTCATTTTTATTTCTTCATCATTGAAACAAATTTTTAACTCTTATTATATGGATCTCATACCATAAAGAGCAAAAATTTTTGCAAATATTGCAACTTAAAACTAGTATGCCTGCTATGGATGACAACCTCACTCAATAGGTATTTTTTCATGTAATTTTTATTCGCATATAATACATTTTTCATTTGAACTATTAGCGTCAGCTGTAGGAGCATTTCCCCTAAGAACTTAATTTTAAGAGGAAACTTTTGAGTGAGTGATCTCGGATTCAATCAGAGTCATAATGGAACAAGACAAGTGAGCTTTTTTTTTTTTTAATTTAAATAAGATATTTGACCTTTTATAGAGAAATCCAGTTAACTTAGTTCTCATAATAAAGTTTCTGGTTCTGCTTAATTGTTAGTGGAGCGGGAAGGATTGACGAATCATGTTTTAACTTGTTATTTCATCTGAGCTTATAACGTATTCAGTACCAAGTATTATTTTTCTTTTCTTTTTATTTTAAAGTTTGAAATATAATATCATTATAGGAACTATCTTTCTGAAAAAGGAGTGATTAAAATGACGTTATCTAATAAAAAAAAGTGTTGAAAAAAAGTGTGATTTCAATTTAAAAAAATTTTTCTTTGAGAAAAATTTACTTTTGAAGCTTTTTAAAAAATGTAAGTGAAGTTTCACAGTAATTTATACATAGCCAGATTTAAATAGTTCTGTTTTCCTAACCTCATTACTCTTGATTTTCGGATTATTGTACTAGATAGTGTGGCATATGAAACCGATCCATCCAAAAATAGAACATTGCTATTTTTACAATTACTTTTACATTCGTATATTACGTTTTTAGCAATAGAATCCCTGTGTGTGGGAACCATATTCTTTGAAACGACAGTAAATAGGGAAGTCGATTAGAGAATCCTAAAATTTTATAGAAACTTGCCAGAAGAGAAGCTTTAGTTATGTAACTTTCCGCAGGACAGCGCAAAATGCCACAGAACAAATCATGATTGTCACGTGTACATGAGGTGTTTACACCAGAGAAGACCATCAGCAAAACTGATGGCCTACTTCTGTCAGCTGACCTGTCCACTTGTGACTTTTCACCCTCAATTGTGACAGAGCCTCCAGAACCGCAATTTCTAGACTAGCAAGCGGCCACATTAGGGGTCTAACGTATTTCGAAGGTAGGAAAAATCTTTGAGATCTGCTCTAAATGAAAAACTGAGCATGCTTCTCCTAATCACATCGTGGACTATTTGGAAAGGATATATACTCATCCTCCCTTCTGGTCCTCAATTTCCCTAGGGTCAATGGTCAGATGGACCTTGTCTGATTTCGTCAGACATTTGGAGGATAAGCCACAACAACAACTGGTGACTTTTCATTGATGGGCTGTTAAAGGTTAGAGTATAAGATACAAATCCACCCACACACAACTGAACTCAAGATCAGTATATAATTACAACACAAGCGCTCTGACAGGAGTATTTATAAGCCAACTCAAGCGTACTCATATATGTTATGAAGCAAGTGGAGGGCAGTTTAATGAGAAGAAAAGTAATCACATTCAATATATCATATTTCATTTTATGTTTATTTTATGCGTTGACATTGTGGGCTGGTTTTACCCGCCGCACATTGTACCATTATATTTTCCCATGTTGAATAAGACTCTTTCTCACAACAAAAAGAGTGCACGTTAATAAACTTTTTTTCTTCATATCTTTAGACAACTGAGTGTATTTTATTTCTGTAAAGGGTAAAGAAATGGTATAGAACATATATTGAATATCAATATATCTCATTATTACTATGTTTGTATTTTTCATTTCAGACTAATTCCCCTAAAATTAAATTGTGAAATGGAATACCACTTTATTAGAGGTTTAAGATAAAGAAATTTTAAATAATTTTGATATTTGCATTGCGTGTTAAATTCAACATTGCCTTTAAAAAGGCATATTGTGAGTTGAATAGTTACAATAGGGCATTGTAAGATTGACAACGTAACAATTATGAAGTAAAAAAAAAGTAATGTTTCACATAAGAGGGTAAAAGTAATTTGAATTGTAGTAAAAGATTCATTGAATCCTATGTAATAAATTAAATATGAAGAATTAAATTTGTTTGAATAAAATTAATTATTTTGTAGATGAATGATTTTTGTAAGGCATATGATTGCGCAGTATCAACATTGCCCAATTCGAGTTCACTTCAGTTGCGATGGAAAAGATCAAATAATGAATGATTTGACAATCATTTGGTTGGGGAACACGCTCGTTTTTCGGAAAATGACTTCACCATTTTTACACTCATTTAAACAAACACAATGCACATCAACTAATAGCTCACATCGAACCGATGCATCATTTTCTGCAGGCGGTTCTAGACTTCTGAAGAAATCACTTTTACGTATAGATAGCAATAATATGATACTTTTATTATTTGATTTGATTGTTGAAGACCATCATTCTCAGAAAAGGGCATTTGTGTGCATGTTAAGCTTCCACTGGTTCCTTCCTGTGATGTGGTGGAAAGAGGATGGTGGCGGCACAAACTTCAATTTTCCACATTATCTTGACGCAAAATTAGTAAACTTGTATTTAGAAGTTTCAATCAGCAGACTGGAACATATCGAAGTACTCTAAACCAATCTTTGCATTAAGTCCACACTTGAAATTATCGTGCTTCCATTCTGCAAGAGCTACTATAATGGTAATGTGCACACAGCTGCCAACATTACCGTCATCTTGGTCAGGACTTAAAGTAAAACTTATTTATCATAGTGTGATAGATTACTTTAAAAATTGTAAAATCGCAATAATTTTATTTTTGATGATGATTATTTCATAATTAACTAACAAAGAAATGGAAATTTCTCATTTTTCTGGAGGTTATGGACATTTTAGATAACTTACATCTGTTTCACTTTAAAATATAGCTAATGACTGAATTACCAATAGCGCTCATTCGAGAAAAGATGCAATGTATTTAATTAGACAAAGAAAGGAAGTTAAGTACGAAAAACAACAATTCAGATAGAGGTACTAAGTACTTGCTATATGTATTCGGTTGGGCAATTCTGTTAACTGAAGCCGTTGAACTTATTTAACCACTTGGTACTTTTGAGCTGAGATCAAAAAATAAAATCGGCAACTGAGCTCGTACCGTAGATTAAACATGCTTACCTGAGCGGGTTGATAAGAATAAATGTGCTTAAAATTTAAGTGGAAAACTATCATTACAATTTTGATTGAATTTTCACATTTGTTTTCAAAAATTAATTTTCTTATATGATTTACCCCGCCCCCCTCCGATATAAAACTATATAAATTGAAAAAAAAAAACAACTATCCTTTTTTTCTAGAGTTGGATTTTATAAAGCACTTCAGCAGAAGTAATTGAAATGTTAATGAATTTACAAAAATTAGTTTTATCTTACAACTCCTGAATTTTTCTCAAAAGACATCTGCATAAATTTAACCTACGCATTAAAATAGACAACAATCAGTGGGTTCAAAAGCAGCTGAAAGATTTGTCGTACGTTGCTTTTCGGAAGAAAATTGCATAAATAATAGATCACGGGTCGAAAACCGGAAAATTTTGTAAACTCTCATGCACTCACTTCGACAAATGTACATGTAAAAAATAAGAAGATAACCATTTTACTTTCTTTCTCATTAACTGGGAATTGAATTTCATATCTTCCACTCCGAAACGCGAAGTGTTACAACAACGTATCCTTTGCGATATTATAAGATGTTATTCGATGTATAAAGAAGATAAGTAAGGCAATGAAATTACAATTGTTTAATGTAGGAAAAATTTGGACGCTGGTAATTGTTTTTAACGGGATATTTCTTACCGTTCGAGGGTGACCTCGGTGGCTTGGTGTAGTCGCTGTCCGAATCTGTGAATTCCACCGTTAGATGGTCATCTCCATTGCATATACAGGGGCTTTTCTTGAATTGCGAAACCTTCACGTTCAGAGTAGGGACGACAGGTGGAGCTACCTTCTTTAACCCTTTCACTGAACTGCTCCTCTGCACACCCCCTACTGCAATGAAAGAAAGTACAGTAATTAATAACCGTGAAAAAATTAATGTAAGAGAAGAAATTTTCTCAAGTAATTATTAAGTTCAATCACTGCGAAGGAATTTAAACACATTTTCTCCGTTATTAACAAAAGAGCAATAGGGTAAAAAAAAGAACTAATTGTCAACAATATCCTCGTGTATTAATCATCATTAAAAAAACAATACGTATTCTGAAAACTTAAGCTTACAAACTAGAATAACATATTCTGAAATAAACTATCATTAACCACATAATAACAGATTTTTGTCAAGCATTTGTAAAATTACCTAAGTAAAAGAAAAAACATTTGCATAAGAATAATTAAATTATCACAGAGTATTGTGTGTGTGTTCATGTTTTCACTATAATTATATAACTTGTGATTTATGAGAGATAACTAAAGAGTGCTCAAAGGATAAACTATTATTCTAGGTTCATTTAAACTCAATTAATAACATGTTTCTCAGCAAGCATTGCAATTTATAAATGGATGGCTACAAAAGACTGCATTTTAAAAATATATTCGATCGAAACTTTTTACCTAAGCAAGATTTTTCTAATACATATGAAAATTAATATAAAAACAATATTTTCTTTTTCGCTTCTGAATGTACAAAGTACTGTGAACTTTCCGTAACTTGAGAAAAATTGTTTCTGCAGACGTGTAAATTTAATTATATGATAAATTTTACATTATCAACAGCATTAATTTGTTCAAGTATATTGGTTATTTCAAGAATAAAAATGCTTGTAAAAATCTGGTCATTGTATTTTTAATCATGTATTCATTAGATTAGATCGATTAGTTTGAGTAAAAAGCAAACCTACAAACTTTATGCAGTTGATTAACAACTGAACTGTTTGATATTTAGCTCTTCAAATATGATTGCAATTTATTTCTTAGAAATGAACGCCAGTGTTGCTTAAAATTACTGCTTAGAACATTACTAGATAATAAGCAGATTATGTCTGTTTGATGAAAAAGGCATTGTTCCCATGTCATTAAAGGTTCAGTCCTTAACGAAGCCAAATATCAAAGTGCTGAAATGGTTTACGCATATCAAAAGTTATGTATGCTCCAATATTCCTCTACGCTGCGATATTATAGCCACGATAACTTGATATAGAAAGTCATCGTTCTGAAAAAAATCGTGAATGAGGTTGATACATGTCTAATCTGAAAATAATCTTGGTAAAAAAATTCAATGAACATTATAAGACACATAATTTAATACACCTCAGCTTCTAAAATGTAGAGATAAGGATAACAACTTAGGAACTGCTTTGACAAGGGCTCAAAACTATTATCTGTTGATACGAAGGACTTATAAATTATGACAGTCATAAAATAATTCGAACAATAAATTAATCCAAATATATACAGAGCAAGGAAAAAACCTTTAAACTGCGTGTAATAATTTTAACTCGATAAAATGAAAACTGTAATCGAAATAAATTAACATTATTTCAAATCACTCTGTATTTTTTGTATTTAGCAAATATTTAACATTTCCTATACAACTAGTAGGAAGCCAGGTGGCTTAGTGGTTGAATTTCACTCTCCCAAGGCACGGGTCCGAGATTCGATCCTCGGGCGGGGCAAGGTCGACTCAGATTTTCATCCCTTCAGTGAGTCGATAAACTGAGTACCAAGCATGCTTGAGAATTAAGCACTGGGATTTGACGTTATGCTGACCACCTAACTGGAACATATGCTTAACACCCCAGGGCTTTTGGTTATGAAAACAGTTATGGACACTGTAGGCCTTGGCCCACATGGGCTGTCTTGCCACGGAGTTTAGAGTTTAAATAACTAATACATTTCTATAAAAATATACTCCTTACCCCAAGTAAAATAGGGCAAAAGGAATATTATTTAGGGTAAATGATGTTAAATTCTAAATTAGGAATGTTTTAAACGTTTTGAAGTTAGGAATTAAAGGTAAATTTATTATGTTAATAGCAACAATTTTGCGTAAGTCAAAATATTTCACATCTATTATCAAGGTATTTTTAAGGCCAACTTTTGGTAAAAGAAATAGAAAAATTGATATTAATATAAACGATTTTGGAAATGGTGCTAACTCAAAATATTGAAAAAAGCCCCGACAAAACAAGTAGCTGCTCAAATGCTTTGGTGGATAACCTCATTATGATCGGTTTTTAGTTGTAGAAATAGCATGAACTTCTGAGATATCAGGTCCTCAAGCCTGAAGACAATCAACACTTAAGAGAAAATAGTGATTTTTGGAGAGAAAGTAATATAATTTATTAACTTCTGAAACAATTGTTGATTTGTTTCACCATAAATAGCGGCTGGCATAGTTAAATGACGAATTGTGTTTAAATTGTTGTTTAATAGTGCGGAAAATCGATTAAGAATGATATCGATTAATTAGTTATGGGAAAACAAAATAGAGTTACTCAAATATTCAGAAGACAAATACACTTGAAGATTTCGCAGTTTAACAAATTGTTTTCGTTTACTGTTGCCACACACGCACACAAAATAAACTATACTTTCGAAAAGTGGTGGAAATATGTTTAAAGGAATCAGAAACATCGATACCATTAATTATTCACAAATATTAAAGAACATAAGAAAAAAAAAACCATGCAATAATTAAATAATATTTAATTAAAATATGAAGTTTTCTGCTGATTATATCAAAGAATATTTAACATAGTCAAAAGAAAACTTCTTATTTTAATTAATTATTATATTAGCATTTTTTATTGGATTTTTGTTCCATTAAAAATAGAAAAAAATCAGCAAAAAATATACTTTTCTTAAAATGTTGTGGGGCTAAAATTGTCATTAAACTATACATCAATTAGTAATCATAATTCAAACCATACCAATTAAAAAAATATTGTTAAATTTAATTTGTTGGATTCTAATTTTATTGAGAAAAATCGAAAAAGTACAATAAGGATATTATTTTTTAAATATATAGTGAAATTGAAACTATAATGCAACTGTATATCAATAAGTATTATGCGCCAAATAACAGCACAAATTAATAATTTTAATAGAATATTTTGTAAGAGAATAACGATATTAATATAATAAAAAAAATTTAACTGAATTCTAATTTTAATATGAAAAACAAATATTCAATTAAAAAAAGGAATAATAAATGTGTCATAAAAGAGATCAGTTGAAGTAATATAATTCAAATGCATAATAATTATATATATATATAACACTATATTTCAGATTCTAATATCAATTAATATATTATAAAAAATGTCTATTGAATATTTTCATCCGTTAACAAGAATAAAAAAAACCAATTTAAAATAGCAAAACTATTTTTTATAAAATATTCAAATTAAATTAAGAAATACATTCCAATTTATAATATGAATTAATATATTATTATAAATTTAAGTAGATTCTATTTCTCTTAATAATAGGAAAATTTAATTATAATATCATTTATTCAATTAATCATACGTTATCATTCACCAATTAATAATTATAATACAACCTATAACATTAATTATACTGTTAAAACACTCCAATTAGATACTACAGAAAAAAAAATACAATTAATTAGAAAAGCTGTTATTACATTAAAATTCAACTACGTATTAATTAATAACAATCATCCAATCTAAATCAATTAGTACTTTATTAAAAAATTTCATTCGTTTTTAGATTACTTCCATTAGGAAGATTAAACAAAATTAAATTAAGATCACCGAAGCCATTTGATTTAAAATGTTGAATTAACACAATATTATGTATAATTCAAGTTATAAATTCATAATAATAATCTAAGCTATAATACTAATTCATATAATATTTAAAAATATCAACATGACTTCCGTTAAGAAAAATAGAAAAATTCAGATAAAAAGAAATGAGAAGTCGTTATTTTTAAAAATGACATTGAATTAAAATTATCAAATTTTCTAATACTGAATAGGAACAAAAACTAAATCACTGTTGTAAGATTTAAATGAAGACATAAAGTTTTCATTAAAATACAAAAACAGTAATTAACTATTATGTTGTGAATAAATTTATAAAAAAAAATGTTAGTGAGAAGATTAAAATTTTATAATGCTAATAATTAAAATTTTAGACTATTTTTAAATATAGTTGCTTTTAATTAAAAAAAAAATTCTTTAAAAGATTTTCAAAATTAATTCTGAAAATAAGATTTATTTTCGTTTTTAAGTCAAAAATAATCACATTTTAATTCTTTAAAAAAATTGCTAATGCATCTTCAAACAACCCTCATTATAATAAATAATTAATTTAGCTTACACAGAAATTCAAAAGCTTTCTGAAGTAAGTGGGAAGCTTTTATTTTTTTATCAAATAGTAAACTGATACGTTTATTTTACATTAATAAATTAATTTTCTTAAATATCAGTTAGTTTTTTCAATAGCATATTTAATTTATAAATAAGCAATTTTAAACAATTCAATTTGTAAAACTCAACTAAATTTTAAATCATCAAATAATTATAAATGGAAACTGCGGAAAATAAATTAGCAAGTAATTTCGAATTAGTTTTAAAATACTAAAACATAAATAAAACAAAACTTTTTAAAGAACTTTAAAAAAAAAATGAAGAATTAAATACAAACTTTTTCGACCACCATAAAGAATAGTTAATTATTTTAATTCATTATAATCAAAGTAATTATATGATTATTTGGCAGGAAACTTTTGAAGCTGCAATTAAATAAAGATTAAAAATAATTTTAATTAATATTAATTGCAAATTATCAAAGATATTAATATAATAAACAGTTTTAGAAAATACATTTTATTAATCAGAAACTAATTTTAAATAAATCTATCGTACTGTAATTTAAATATCTTCATTGAAATTAATAAGATATTTCATTAGGTTTATTTAATTAGGATTCTTTTATTAGAAATTTTCACAAAAGATAAAATTAAAGCGATTTTATTAATTAGCAATTAATAAAGACTAATTCAGAATTTATTATTTTACGAATTATTATACACGTTAATAAAACGAAGCACAACAGCAAACTGCACAGTAACTAAACGCAATATATAGTAGCTTTTTATTTTTATTTTAAAAACGTTTATTAAATATCATAAATTTACAAACTAAACATATTAATTAAAATATAAATATTTTGCGTAAATAAAAAGAAATTGAAGAAGTAAAAATTACTCTGTAAAGTAGAATAACTTTAGTAGAATATTTTTTTTTTATTATTTTAACCTCGTTTAATAAAAACTAATTTGTATTACGACATTTTCCTGCATATTATAATCACAGAAACTGTAAAAAAAATTCTTGGTAAAATTATCGAAATTAATAATTTGTTATTTTGAATTAAATAAATAAATATGCTTGTTGCGGTGTTGAAATAGTTCATTGAAAATTGATATTTTTATAGCTACATTCTCCATGAAAACCACGTGATTCTGAAAATTATATTTTTTAAAATAAAAAAGAGAATTTTTTCATTTTATTACTTCTCATAATGCTACCACAAATATTTTAAAAAAGAAAAGGGAAAACTAAAAACATGTATCACATACAATTTTATTACAGCAACGCAAATGAAATTTCAGCAAAAACTACGAACTTACCCTAATACAATACGAAGCGGAGATACGAGGGAAAATGGAAGAGAGGGGAATTCAATAGGGAAAAAAAAAAGGAAATGTGATCACAAATTTTCGTCACGCCTCCCCGTTGCCAGAAACGAAAAACACAAAATATTTGCAGTTTTTGGGGGCTGGGAACCCGGAGGTGAAAAGGGGGATTTAGTTTCCGGAGGAAAGCGTGCAAGTACCCTCCGTTCGGCGAGACCCCTGCGCGAGGTCTTCACTGCTCTGCGCTGAAGCCTCAACACGTGCACCTCATTGAGTTCAGTGACCGTCAAATAGCTTTTCAAACTACAAAAATTGGTGTCGCCATCTATTGGAATAAATTATCAAATAATATATTTAGGTATTTTTTTTCACTCTTTTATTTATGGCTCATTCATTATTTTCATGCTGATAATATATTACGCTTATAAAATCAATTTTTATCAGTTAGTTAAAACGGTAAAATAAAAATTGAGTTATAATTATGTTTCCGTTGAGTTGAAATGTATTTCATAAACAAGAAGAAATATATATTAATTAAGTTTATTTTTACAGGTCAAATTTGAAATAAATACAAAATAAATTTAATACAGATAAATGATGTTATATATACTCAGTATATGAAACAAATTAATATTGTGTGTATACAAATTTATTAAAAATCTTCTGACATCAGGACTTATAAAGTAAGTATACAAATGCAAAACGAAAATTGGTTTGACTTCGAAAATGTTTCATGACAAACTAAGCATTTCACAAATTTATAAATATTTATTCTTTAATAAATTAAAAACTATTTAGAATTCTCAAAATTTGCAATGAATTTGCAACACCAAGATCAAGTTTCATTGCCGGATAGCTTGGAAATCCGTATATTCACTTCTGGTTTGTATCTCTGAGCTAAAGGTCTTTTATCTGGTTTGATCTTCTCAACCAAATCAAAGAATATCAATCGTAGAATTTTAATATCTCTTCACCGATTGGAGGAAAAGAGAAGGATGCCAGTTTTAGAGACAATCCCATCAATTGATCATGGCTTAAAATTAAGAACCTTTTTGACACTGAATGACCATTTAACAAATGATAACATAATCTTAAAGGACCATTGCATCGAAGCGCATATATTTGGTGTGCAAGTGATTATAAATATTTTAAGAATCCCGTTTTAAGAGCACAGTATTTGCACCTTAAAATTATAATGATTATTCACGAAAAAATATTTAATAAGTTTAAGGAAAATAAGTAAAGAATATTAATTTAAAATATAAAGAAAATTTATATAACATTTAATATTTTATATTTTTAACATTAATTTATTTATTCATTTGTGTGCTATCAAGATATTTCAAAATATCCCCCTTTATTTATACTTCAGAAATAAAAAGAAAGTTTTTAAATAAGGAATCATACGATGAAACTTTTTCCAAAGAGCGTTTAAAATAATTTATTTCATGCATCCAAAATATTCAAACAAAATTTTAAAATGAAATTATATTGCCTAAAATAAAAGAATTTAATATTAAAATTATTGATTATTTTGTTATTTTAATTTGCAAAGCTTTTTTTATCATGAAATATGTAATACGCAACAATTACCTTCATATATAAATAATATAAAACTAAACATCTGTATATAGAACACATTTTGAAATACAGATGGAGCTACTTACTAAAACCCACAATCATAAAGAGAAAAGCTTTTTAATTTATAATTTGATATATAGATGGCACTACTGTTAAAGATATACCGTTTTTAAGAAATATAAATTGCATATTTTCAACACTTAATTCATATTGAATAAAATTTTACAAATTTAAAAAATTTTTCAAACTATTATTACTTTAAAAGTATAAATATTTAATAAATAAAAGTTACCAGGAAGCAATAGAAAACTTTTGTAAGTTTAAAAATTATATATTATTCGCTAACGTCTTATATAACAGATTTTAATTGCTATATTTTAAATTTATTCAGAAAATATAAATATCTTGTATTATTATAACTTATCCTTAATTATAATTACAAAATCTCCTTAATTACTGTATAAAAATCATAATATAAATAAATATACGAACAGAATTTCAACATTTGGATTTTAACATTAAGTATCTTTTTTCCAAAGCAAAATTCTTGCAATCTATGTATAGTATTTTTTAAGCAAAGCTGTAATTTAATTTAATTTTTTACTTAATATTTAATGCAGATAAATCATGAAATGAGAAATTCGACATCTAAAAACCGTTCCTCAAAATATCTTCATGAATACAGTTTAGATTTTCAGAGAAGTGTGCATATTTGAAATATTAATCATGATTTACATGTCTCATTATTTCTTAATGTGTTTCTTAATGTTAGAAGGAAAATACTTATTTTTAGTTTTGATGATTTTGTATAAAAATTTACGATTTGATTTGACTGAAAAATCTAAATACATATATGTTCAAATAAAATAATTTTATTATAAATTTATAAAACATTCTGCATAATTAAAAATAGCATTTTTGGTGAGTTTATTTTAATATTTTATTGCTAACTAATTATGCATTTTACAGAATCTTATTGAAGAACAGATAATAAATTTTTAAAAGGGGAAATAAATTATAGATTAAACTAACTATTTATAAAAATAGAAAGCAAATTTAAGTAAAAACGCTGTTTCATTTTTTAATGATTGAGGAACAATATATTATAATTGAGACATCATTCCTTATTTTATAACTTCTAATAAGAAACAAGAAAATCAATAAAGTTGGAGGGAGCATCATAAAAGAGCATGGAAAATTCATTAAAATATCAGAAGTTTCTTATAATTGGAGAATTCCCTAAAAGAAATAATTGATCATAAATGACAATTTATTTAAAAATAATAAGTAATTAAAGTAGTCGATAACAATAATTTGCTTTTATAATCACGTAATTAAGAAACATAATTTTTTTAACACAATATTTCGTTAAATTCAATCCGATTTAAAAATAGCCATTTAACTTTAATACATTTAAATATTATCAGAATAACACATAAGTAAGGAAGTTTCGTTTTTGATGTAAATATAAATCGCGAAAAATATAAAATGCAAATTTGCGGAAAAATAATTAAATACTATAAACTATTAAATAAATGATTTATAGATTTTAATGTGCGAAACTCCCGTTTAAGAAATAATGTTTTAATACAAGAATTTTAATTTAAATACCAGTTAGTAAAGTAACTTTTTTTATTTAATTATATTTAAATGTTATTAAACTTACATTGATGGATATTTTGCATAAATACAAAGAAAAACAACATTTTTTTTTCCAAAGGCATGTTTATCAGAATAATTTTCTGATCAGCATATTTAAACATCAATTATTTAATTGAAATATAATAGTTTTAAGCAAACTCCAGAATAAATTTTAAACTGTTCTAGGACATAAAAAAGTGTTTTTCTTTAATAATTTTATAAATATTAATTTTTAATAGCTTAATTTAAAAAAATTTTCCAACTTTAATTTTAGGAATTTTGTTTATTCATCGTGTATTGTTGAATATACCTTGATTCTATTAAATTTAAATCATGTTTTCTTTATGTTCGTGACGAACATTTTTTCAACTATTACATTTGATAAATGTATTTTCATACAAAATAGATATTAAAGTCAAGAAAATATAATAATAGTCAATTATTTTGTAAACATTAATAAATATAAAACGGATGTTCCATAAACTAATAAAGTAAAATCAAATGTAAGACCGTGTTTTCAAAGTAGAAGATAAAAAATGTCAATCATAATCACTTATATCCAAGGTCAGACAACTATCATTTTTCTTCTATTTGTATGGATAAATAAGTTCTATATAAAGAAATAAGTATAATCAGCGCACGCGCGCGAATATATATAGATAGATAGACAGATTCTTAAGAATTTTCAAATACTCATTTTTAAATACCCATAAATGAATAACTAATTCTTTTTAAAACAATTTTTTGAATTTGTTTGTTGCCTGGTGATATATTTGTAGAATATGATTTAAATGAGAATTTATTGGCCGATAATGTGTAAGAATTTCCAGTTACTAGTAAATGTTATAATCTTCTTAGATATGTTTTTTTTTTTAATTTTGTATGACGTGTAATAATTAATAAGACATAAAACATTATTAAAAATTATTAAAAAAATTATTAAAAAAATCATTAATAATTGGCGGTATTTTTTTCGGTAACAACGGGAAAAGAACCCAGTTTCCCTAGCACCATGTGACAGACATATATATTTACAGAAAACAACATTCATTTCTTATGTTCTTCTGTGGGCAGAATTGGACATGACATTCCTTTATGAAGAGTGTAGTCTCATTACTAATTCCTGGTGAGTTTTAGCTTATTCTCTATAAACTCTCTTGCTACTGAATAATACCTAAAAGTTATTGCAAAGCTTTGTTTTAAGCAACCAAATAAACCATTATTCAGAATTACTACTGTTCGTCAAGGGTCAAGAAAGTAACATATTAAAAACGTCATACAAAAAGCTCAGGTAATTCAGTATGTTCAGATTAAAGTTTTACAACTCCTGATCTACATAAATATTTAATCAGGATTGTTCTGTTTTAATAGTATACTTTTGTAATTTTATTTTTCCTTTTATATTATAAGATTCCAGCGTCATTTTCCAAGAAATCATAAAAAAAAAATAAAAAAAAATTCCAACTATCATCGTCTTCAACTTGCGCATCTTTAACAATTATATTTATTTATCTCCTTTTTACGTGATACACAAATATTTTCTTTTCGTTTTCGCGGAAAAGGCAAGAAAAAGAACTAATATAACTTTACATATACACGACATATTTCAACACACACTACGCACAGATTGCGTCATAGAAAACAACTTTTTGAAATTGAAGAATAATAAATGAGTTACTCAATTAGCCGTGCATTTTGATTCATGGGAAGTTTCTTCTTGAGTAAAATTAATTTCAAAATTATCTTATTAGCATTTAATCGCGGTCACTTCTAAATCGGCATACATCACGTTTAATACATCAACAGAATTGTCTTTGTTACGTCTAATTGAGTCGGTGAATTATAAATCGTTTCCAAAATAACTGTCACTATTTCTTTATTAACAGAATAAAATTGGCAACTATTCAAAATTGGAAAAAGGAATCATTCATAACGAAAACAGCCTGCATTTGATATATACTTAGAATGTTTTATAAATATTATTAAATTATTTAAATTGAAAGGAAAACAAATTTTTTCTAGATTTTCAGAACAGAAACGGATAAGAATTTTTGTTCAGCTAAAAATTATTTAAACTATTTTGTGTGACGAAAATTAAATGTTCTACTTTTGCCAATGATCGATGATACGAATCAATAGAGTTGGGAAGGGGGAAGGGAATGAAATTGTAAATGTCAACTTGGGAAATCGTCATGAAACAGGTGTTAGGGAGGAAACGCGTCACGCATGATTAGAAGACGTATTTATTCAGCAAATGGTCTTGAACCTTTTAAGTACAGTTTCTGACATAAAGGTCGTTACATACAGCCGAAATTTATTGAGCAAGCTGCAGTATTGGTCGTCTGCTTTCTAGTGAAAATATGCGACATATTTAACACGAGTCTTAGATTATCTGTGTGATACCGTAAGGGGAATATGAAACATAATTCCTTACTTAATAGTTTTTACATTCTAAATTTTGAATAGATTGCTATTTCGAAATAGGATATATGTTTTCTCATTTAGAACCATGTTATGAATGATAAAATATTTAATCTGAAGTGGGTAATGTAAATTTGATACCAAAAACATGATTATCCTTTTTTTTAAAAAAAAAATTAAATTGTTTCTTAATTTTATTGAATGAATGATATTTTAAATATAAATTAGTTGCGAATATAAAATCAGAGATGCTTTTTTATTTGTTTTAATTTGAGATTGTTAGACTTAAATCGGAGTAGATAGAGAAATATGATTATGGAATAATTATGAAATAGAATATAAAACATGATAAGAAAAAATATGAATCCTAGCTTAAAATAGTTTTTTTAATCTGAAATTCAATTAAAAGAAATTAAACTAATCAAAATGTTAGCGAGCATAGGATTCTTTAAGCATTACTTTAAAAATTTGTCGCGTGTTAAATTACATCAGAAAAAATAAATTTTAGTTTTCAATCAAGCTTATATAGTAAACAACGTTACTTTAGTAAAGTAATAATGATGAAAATTTATAATTATTCTTACAATTTAGAAAAATATCTTACTCAAAATGAATCAAGGAATCGAATTTCATATCAGAATTATAATTTAACAACATAATTTTGAAGTAGAAAATAAAATCTCAAATATTTTACTAAATATAATACGAAATAATCCCTATGAAAAGTCAAAGATTAAAATACCAATATTTCTTCTTATCTAATATAAAAAACTAATAGTATTTAAGTTACGTATTTTAAAGGCAGTTGTCTTTCAACACATATTATTAGCAACAAGGACGAAAGATAAATTTCCAAACGCATTCATAAATATGATTCTTTTTTTCTAAATACTGCAATGATAAGCTGTTAGAGCAAAGAATATCATGTTTATATCACGAAAAGATATCAAAATACCATCAGCTATGACTAAATTTCAATGTGTTGAAAGCAAACTAATCCCATCGACTAAGTCAAGTTTGACGAGTAGATTAAGAAAATGAGATGAAAATCAATTCACCAGATAGAAAATCATTCTTCAGATGCATATTTTTAATTCAAGTAATTTAGAGACTTTTTATGTAAGTAAGATTTGATAGTGATTAAATTCCTATACTTAAATATAGTATATAAGATATTTTATAAGTGTCTTTTTTTAATAACAAACACATAATGGAATATTTATACAAATGAATAAGACTTTATTCAATGCACAGAATAAACTGTAAGATACGAATAAAATTAACAAAACATTCTCTTCTTAAATATATGGCTATATATTTAATAAAGAAATAAACAATACTATGTATAGTTTCTATTTATAAAAAAAGCAGGTAATTACATAAAATCGAAAAATAAATTAGCCTAACAAACTTATGGAAAATTAAAAAAAAATTTTATCAGTCTGAAATTTCAAATTTTGTTTTTAAATTGTAATGGTAGAATTATGCAATAGAGAGAAATTTTTTTATAAAAAATATTTGCAGTAAATATTGTCGATGGTTATTGTTGCAAAAAGAATATGAGCATCTATAATTATTCTACTAAATTTTTTTATAATTTATTAAAATTTAAAGTTTTATTAATTCTCATAATCATGTATTGGAATTGTTACTAAGATTTATTTAATAATATATATTGTTTAAACCTGAAATCGCTACAGATATGAACATTAAAAATTATGCTATAACAATTTTTAAATATTATTTTTTATTAGTTTGGGTAAACTTTCTACAAAAGTTTACGAAAAGGAACAATAAAAATGTTTTCAAGAATAATCATGACTATTTATAAATACACTACTGGAAGAAATGCAGATAACAAATTGATATTTATGGGACAAATATATTATACTAGAAATAACAAGTGATTAAATTTTCAAAAAATATTTGGCTAGATAGATCCTGAGAAATCAGTACCCAAAACAACCACCTGTGGCAGTAATAACAGCAGTTATATGCCTGGGCATTGAGTCAAACAGAGATTGGATTGCATGTACAGGTACAGATGCCCATGCAGCTTTAACACGATGCCACAGTTCATCAACCGTAGTGACTGGCATTTGGTGACGAGCCAGTCGCTCGGCAACCATTGACCAGACGTTTTCTATTGGTGAAAGATCTGGAGAACGTGCTGGCCAGGGCAACAGCCGAACATGTTCGGTATCAAGGAAGATCCGTACAATACCAGTAACATGCGGTCAGGCATTATCCTGCTGAAACGTAGGGTTTCGCAGGGCTCGAGTAAAGGGTAGAGCCACGGGTCGTAACACACCAGAAATGTAACGTGTACTGTTCAAAGCACCGTCAATGCGAACAAGAGGTGACCGAGACGTGTATCCAATGGCACCTCATACCATCACGCCAAGTGATGGGCCAGTATGACGATGACGAATGAACGCTGCCAGTGTGCGTTCACCACGATGCCGCCAAACGCGGATGTGACCATCATGATGCTGTACGCAGAACCTGGATTCATCTGAAAAGATGACGTCTCGCCATTCGTGCGCCCAGGTTCGTCGTAGATCACACCATTGAAGGCGCTCTTGTCTATGAAGCAGCGTCAAGGGAAGCCGCAGCCATGGGCTCCGAGCTGAAAGTCCATGCTGCTGCAAACGTCGTCGAACTGTTCGTGCAGACACTTGTTGTCTTCCAAACGACCCTGTTTCTTGACTCACGGCTCGTGACGTGGTTGCACGATCCATTACGGCCATGCGGATAATATGCCTGTCTTCTCGGCTGCTAGTGATAGGTGGCCGTTGAGATCCCGCATGGCGTTCCATATTACCGTCCTGAACCTATCGATTCCATATTCTGCTAACAGTCATTGGATCTCGACCGACGCGAGCAGCAATACTGCGATAAGATAAACCGCAATCACGGTACGCTACAATTGGACCTTTATCAAAGTCAGAAACGTGCTGGTACGCATTTCTCCTTCTTACACGAGGCACCACAACAACTTTTCACCAGGCAACAACGTTCAAATGCAATTTGTGTAGGAGGAACAGGCTGAACAATTTCCTCATTTAAACACAATGTAAGTGTCGCTACTGGCGCCTGCTTTTTCTGCATGCGCTGAAAAGCTAATAACTTGCATATCACAGCACCTTCTTCCTTTCGTATAAATTTCACGTCTGTAGCATGTCGCCTTCTTGGTGTAGCAATTTTAATGGCCAGTAGTGTACAAGGAGCTAATACTAATTAAAATGCAAAGCTTGCAAGAAAAAACATCCGTTTTACTCGCACAAAAAGAAAATCAAAAAAGCTAAATGCGAGTTGATGTGCCATATTTGGTCTGAAAAAAAAATGCACTCATGAATAAGATTTGCGTTAAGTTAAAAATATACAATCTAATATTTAACTGTCTAAATAATAATTTAATATATAATCTCAAATTTATCAACTGTTTTTACTTTTGACCTAATATTTTTTATTATTTAAAATTGAAAAATTAAATATTTTCCTCTGATATTTCTTAAAAATTTATCTTTCAGATATATATTTTTCAAAAACAGTTTTGATCAAAAGCAATTTTTAAACCTTGGATTGTGAAAAAAGATTCAACAAAATGCTGCATTTTCGAGAGAATTTAAAATAGGTGAATATAACTAACTGAGCTTCCTGGTTTCACAAGTTGCTACATACATGGTGACACTTTATTGGTCAATCAGCGACTGTAACCGCAACTATTTGTAATTTATGGAAGCAGATGGAACTTGAAAGAGAACACTTTTTAAAATATGTTATTTCGTAACAGATCTCTTTAAAGCGTTTTGATGTGGTCCTAACTTGATTTGGTTAACAAGTGAAAGTGCATATTAAAACAAAAGTGATAGAAAATGATGATATTGTACCACAATCATCATTTTCGATCAAGTGAAATTACATTTTAAGTAAAAAATTGATAAAGACATCTCACAAATTACATAGTTCTGAAGAGAATAGTGAGATAAGCAAGAAAATGAATAAAGATCACAAGCAACAGCCCTGATGGCTTTTACGAAATTGAACAATGAACAGTATATTCATGTCTAGAATAACAAATCATAAGTGCGGCTGCTACAAGAAATGTATGGAATAATTTGTTCAAAAGAGTAAAAAAATAATGACAAATTTGTCATTATTAATCTTTAAACATTCTTCACATAAGTTTAGAGTATTCATTCTAAAATGGAGAACATTTATAATTAGATGTAAATTAGATAAAATTAAATTTTAAGAAATTAGTTACGATTGATACCTTCTAATGTTTCAGAAGTAAAGACTTATTAAATTTACATTTTTGTAGTAATATGTTTAATTTTAGCAAATGTAAAATTTATTTATTTTCGATTTTGAAAAAATTTATTATTGTTTTCTCACTTATCTAAAAGGAAATGTCACAAATTTTTCTTTCATTTGTTAATACATTCTCAGTAGATAAGCAAAATTTTTTAGAAAATAAATATTTATTAATTATTAAGGAATCTTCGCTTTAATTGTATAATGATAATTAAATTAAAAATATATAACATGTCTTTCTAATTAATGATTATAATTATTTAATACTTATTTTCATTATCATAAAACTTTATTACTCCAAAACAAGACGATTTTAATTAATTAACTCTAACCAATAACTTCTACAATTTTTGGCAATGTATAAAATTTTTTTTCAAAAAAAATAACAGTTGATTATTTTGGAAAAAAAAATATTTTTAACTTATGTTGATTAGTTATGTTCAAATTATCATAAATGAAAATTACCTAACGATGGGCAGAGCTAATACATGAATTAAATCTCTGACCTTCAGTTTAACAGTTTGTGGGTTCGGTTCCTACTTTGATAATGAATGTAAATGGTTCAGAATCCATTCTAATCCTCTGGCCTTGGTTTAGTCAGCTTTCGTGTGTGAAAAGAAACCATCGAGCAATAAACAAGCACGATTTACTCCAGAAATTAAATCACAAATTGAAGAAAATAAATTCCTTATTATACTATATAGATAGATGGATTGAATATCTACTTCACACACATAGAAATACCCACTTTCATTCTTTTTCTTTTTCATCCTCCATTAAGTTTCCTTTTTTTCGTCTCATAGTCTAATAAATTGTTTTCACATGAAAAAAAAGAATTCTACATTTATTATCTTTCTAATTATTTAGAATCTTCTTTAAATAACATTACATTTCCTATGTGTAATTTTTGCTGTATTCAACTTCTTATATATAAATAAATTAAACAGGTAATAAAACTAACGTTTTAATATCTACTAAATGTAGGTTACATTTATCTTTTTTTTATTTTTTTATTTTTTTTACTGTAAAATAAAACAACTTAAGTTCCGCGAAAAATCTTTATTTGTTTAGGAATTATAAGGAAATCTAGATCGCTGGCTTTTTATTTTATTTTATTTTTATTTTATTTATTTTATTTTTTTTTATGATAAATTTTTGCAAAGCAAGTATTATATATGTTTGGCAATAATTTTTGACCTAAATAAATAATTTTGCAGAAAGCTTATTATATATATATTGTGTGCGTGTGAACAGATTTATTATGTATTGTTTTGCAGAATGTAATTAGAATTTTATAACAATAATTTGATTTCTAATAGGTTGATAAAATAATAAAGCAATAAAAATGCTTAATTTCTTTGTTTTCCATGAATACCATAATACCCCTGTAGATGTAAAAATGAGAATAAAAATAATGAGTAGAAATCAATTTATAAGACTGTAAAAATAGTGATTTGGCACGAAAATAAATATTCAAATGATTTTGAAACCAAGTAACCCTTTTTTAAATATTAAATAACAGTTATCATATAATTTAATTAATTAATATATATTAATTAAATATTAATAGCAAAATTTTAAACAATGTATAAATACAAGTAAAGCGCGATTTTTTTTTTTTCATTTAGTATGTATAATAAAGTGATTAACAATACTACTGCTTAAAAAGATGAAAACAGTAATTAAGAAAATTGGCTTGAGATAGAAATAAAAATCTACTTGTCATAAAAAATTGATGCTAAAAACATCTTACATCTACTTTAAGGAGGGGGGGGGGGTAGAATATTTACATTAAAATCTCTTTTTATGTAAGCGTTCATCCCCTTCCCTTCAAATAGTGAATATTTTTAAGAAGAAATAAATGAAAATCCTTGCAGAAAACACGAAGAAGAATCTTAAATTTGCATTACAATTTAAAGGATATTTACATTAAAATGCAGTTTATCCTTAAACATATGTAAATGTTGAAAAGGCGAATAATCATATGGAATGGCTCAGGCTCGTTTTATCATAAATCTCATACTGTATGGGTTAAAATAACATATCAAAAAAATATATATTTATAAAATTCAAACTTTCACTAAAACAAATCTTTTATTTGAATAATTATCTTTTTTATGATCAATAATTTGATAAAGTAATGTGTGAGTAGTATAAATAAATAAAACTAATATTTAAAGTATCAGCTTTCTGTTTAATTAAAAGAAATTTATTTAATATTCTAACAACGGAAGGCTATTATATAACTTGCGCACATTCATAACATATTCTCCGAATAGGAATTTCAATAATATTTCAAATTCACGTCTCGTAACGACAGAAAAACACACACACACACACACACACACACGCACACACACACACACACACACACACACACACACACACACACACATATATATATATATATATATATATATATATAATGAAAACAAACATTTCAGTTGTTTTATAGTGATTGGAATCAGAGTTCATCTAAAGATATTGTCTATCACTAGACCATTCTGAAATATATGTATTAAATTAGGATGGATTGATATTTTAATCACATATTTAACCCATTAAAAACGATCAATAGGTTAAAAATGATTAATATAGCATTGATTTCATTAAAATTCTTTTAAAATTTACAATCAATAAGTTTACATTTTTTAAAAAAAAATTTATGTACCATGTAATAAGATTGTGTGGGCAGAATATCTGTTCGGTTAAAACAAATATTCAGAAAAAAAAGCAAGTAGTAAGTTAATAGAACTTTAAAAATGTGTGTGCATTAAATATTTAAATATATTATATACATCATTCACTCGAAAATAATTCTCCATGAAAAACGACAATTATCTCAATGAATGAACTTTTTATTTTATATGATGTAATAAGGAAAAACAGCAAATTATTTACGACAAATTTAATTTCATAATCCATGAATGGTATAAAAATATATTGAAATCAAAAGAGTAAAAAATCCTCAGAAAGATTACAATAGAATATATAATTCTATTAAAAAGATTTCACAGATGAAAAAAAATCCTTTTTGTTCCATCAATTCACATGCATGCTTTGTCTATAAACTGTTAAAATCAATATTAGCAGTTATTCAGAGACATGCTTTAGAAAAATGAAGCAAACTAACACGAAAGAAACATTTTATTCTACCATAAACAAAAAAAGGGTAGTTTCTTTGTAAGTAGATATTTTACTAGCACACATGGAGTGGAAAAAAAGTCATCAGTTTTTATTAAAACCTTGAATCCCTGTTGATTTTGTCACCCTGTGTAGTAATTCCATTTAATGCACCATTTCCTCAGTCGATAAATCAAATCTAAACAATGGGCATTTAAAGGAGCTGGTGATGCACTCCGAGACGAACGTTGTCCATAAAAACCACTCGACCACATTACGAATTGGACGGATTCAACTATTGTAAAACAGCAAGGACACACATGTTACATTAAGAAAAAAATGGCCACAGTGAATTGATCACTGTAATTTAGCTCAACTTACTGATACGGTTAGTTACACCCTTCATTTTGTCCAGTTTGTGTTCTACTTTTCTGCTTAAAATATACGTTTGTTTTTGTTTTTCTGGAGCTCAGTGACAATATTAAAGCAAGATGACATTAAAATTGCTACCAACTTACAGAGATCTATGTATTTTTTCTCCAGTCGTTATATGCAGATTTTAAACTTTAAAAAATAGTAGCGAGTCAAGAAAATCTCAATCTGAAGCTAGCTGAAATAATTTCATAATGTTGATTTAAAATCTTAGTAATTAAATATTTACTCTTATTTCCTAGCAGTTTTAAAGGCTAGACAAATTAGCTGGTAAAATGGTTAGTGGTTCATTTAAATTAGACAATTGCATAAGTAGTATATTTACTATAAAAATTAGAAATTTCTGTAACAAATAGTATGATTAAAAGTTAAGAGATAAATATTATGATTAAAATTATGATTAATTTAATTATAAATATTATTAAATATTATGATTAAAAGTTAAGAGAGAGATATTAATATAATCGGGTATTATAAATTTATTCAAAATATTAAGATTTCGTATCTTTTGAAATAAACAACAAAGACAATAAACTACAAAGATTATAGTATGATGTTCCTGATAAATAATAAGTTTTTAATAGTTTTTTTTAATTAAATTTTCTTGATGAGTTAAAGGAAATTGAAATTAACAAAATAATTAACATAAATTCAATTTTTTTATAACATTTGTAAAACAATGCAAAATAAATCCTCAAACCAGACTGTTTCAAAGAATAAAATACATTCGTTATTTTAATGATAAGTTTATAATTTAATTAACATCTTTGTGTGCACTTTTTTTTACGATTATTGTTTACGATTTATGTTATCTACAGAACTCCAAGTGAAAAAAGTACATAGTAATAATTTTCATCGAACACTAAAGAAACAAACTTGCGGGGGATATTTGAAAGAGATCAACATGCTTGATCTTGACCAAATTAAAAACCGTAGTGTTGAGAAAGTATATTTCCAATGAATAATAATCATATTCTGATTTTCCGCTTAGTGATTATATTTTGCACAAAAGAGCTAATTAAATTAGGCATATCTAAGCTGTATCTAGCTTTAAAGTTGATTCCGAATCACAACAAATACCCAAACCCACGGTGGAATTCGAACCCACTAACTGTTGAACTGAAAACTAGAGCGTTAATCAAAATATTCGTAAGAGATATTTCTCTTGCTGTTCTTGAACAAAGATATTAGCTTTAATACTAATCGCATCACTTAATAATGATTCATGATGAAAGAGCATTTGATGATACAAAGATTTAACTCAAGGACCATTTTCTGTTATTTGGTAAACCCCTTTATATTGTTTATGTTATTATTGGGATTATATTATTTCATCGTTTTACAATGCGTACAATCAAGCTGACAAAGTTTTCAACAAAACTGATCATTTTTGAAAAAAATTTGATTTCAGCTTCTACTCCTGGTTTAAATTTGTAATGATTCGGAATTTGTTTTGAGCCGAAGGTCAGGTCGAACTAGCTCTCGTGAATCAATCCAAATAATACAGCACAACTACAAATAGAATGTAGAAGTCGCAAATTCCTACTCTACAATACATAATACGGCTTTTTACAGAAAAAGACACGGCCGGCTACAATATTTTGAGAAATTTTTAGTAATAACTTCTGGATGAAAGTTTCATTTTTTTTTTCAACGGGATATTTCTTTTACTGCCAAAACATAAAATCCTTGTGGAAAACGTGCCGCATTTTTTGGGCGACAGAGGATTATAAGCATACAAATGCGTGTCTGAAAATAAATTAAGCGCACAAAATATAGCTTAGGAAATAAGAAAAAAAATATTCTGTACGCCGAAATAAATAAATAAAAAAAAAATACTATTCTGAAGGTCAATCAGGACGTCTCTGTCAGCGAAACTCTAAAGTAAAATTAAAAAAAAAAAGAAAGCGGCAGCACACAACTAAAATTGTCCATCACCAAACAATCGGAATTCATGAAGACGTCTTGGATGAATCGAAAAATAGAGGATATTTTCCCTATTACTCCAGTCTGCAACAATGCACGAGATACGACTACTTTAAAGAACAAACGTTCCCTTACACAGTAGATCTTCTTAAAAATAAATGCTGAATATAATCCCCACGCTGAAATGTTCTTTCGAACGAGAATATTTCTTTTCTTTTATTTAAATCTTATTTACATCTTGTACCAAACTGTCAACATGATGTCTGCTTTCGGAAAATTGTTTCCCATTTCTTCAAATGAAAGGAAATCATGGAAATTTCACACTATGATTTGTTTGAATATTATGCGTGTTTTTATTTTTATCATTTGTAGTTTTATAAACACGACTCTTTTCATTAACATGAATAATGTTATTATTAGCATGTGTGTTTTTTTATTATTTTAAGCCTAATTTTATAACTAACATGTGGAGATTTAATATAAACAGGTGTAATATTAATAATATACACAATGTTAATATGCTCAGCTTTGTTTTTAGTATGTGTACTTTCAATATTAACAAGTGAATTTATATAATTATTAAATATCGTTTTATCATTAACGTGTAGCCGCCCAACCCGTCTAGTGCTTGGCCGTGGATAGGGAAGTCTTGGGTTCGAATCCCAGTTCGGGAATAGCTGTACTTTCTCTCTCTGTCTATCCCTATCTTTGTCTTTTCTTCGTATGAATGGGTTGTGAATGGTTGCATACCCTATAAACGGGTACCTATGGCATGTGTGCACTGAGGAAGTCGGACTTCAGATCAAAATATGGTTTAGTTGTAAAAGTGGAGCAATGCAACCCATAATAGCTGGGACAAAACAACAACAATAAGCTGGAAGAAACAAAGAAGAAACTATCAAGGAAATAGTTTCGTGATTCACAATGTTATTTTACTTTTTACTTACATAATTTTTAATTAATACACGGAGGAAACAACTTTTTAATCCACATAGGAATAATAATAATTTAATGTAGTTTACATAACTCACAAAATTAAGATTAATCTGAATTTTTTAATAATGCACCTCAAACATCAAAGTGTCCATAATTTTAAGACTAGCCTCTTTGGAGTGGAAGGAATCGAGTTCAATACCAACCATTGTTGAACAACAGAAGGAGGCATTTCTGCTTACTGCAAGCATATATCAGGATATGGCCTGAGATGTTTTCCTAGTTTTCGTTCCTTCGATATGTAAACATGCCCTGAATGCCCTTGAAATAGCCCTCCCGGAAAATAATACGCTGTGAACGATTAAAATCTTACAATGGCTTTAACTGCCAAGCCTAGCAATCCCGTAGTATTGAAGAATATATTTATCAAATAAGGAATGAAGAAAAGTTTTTAACTTTGTTAAATTAAAATTTTATTTTTGGAGAATATTAGTCAGTTGAATGTATATAAACATCGAAAACAAAACCTAAAAAATTTTTTATGTTTTTTGTATCATTATAAAACATCCAATAGGCAAAGTCCGATAGTTTTTCCAGACAGGAGTCTCCACGATGGAACGTTGGAGAAGTAAACGTGCTAAGAGAAAAGTATTGATATTTATTCAGACATGCTTTATTTTGCATCATGAAATAATATCTCGCGTATAAACCCTTAAAAACAAATCAAATCAGGCCAGAAAAGCTTCGAAATTCCCTTGAAGTAGGAAGTAAATAAATATTGAAGTTGCGAATTTTTTAATCCGCATTCCAATGCATTTTCAGTTGATGGCGTATTGGGAAAATCGAAACACATTCGCTGTAATGGACAAAAAAAAAAAAAAATTCCAAGATTTGAAAAAAAAAATAGTAAATAACATATTTCTTTTCATAAAAATTATGTATCTTTCTCTACCCCAAGCAAATGCGTATTATTCGACAATCTTAAAAGGCGGAAAGAGCTACTGGCCATCGTTTTTGAAGCGAGCAATGTTCCCTAACAATGTGCATTGCGGCAAAAGCAATTTTATGGTAAGTTCAACTTAGCATTCATTACTATTTAAATTAACTGCAAACACTGTAATCAAAATTCCAGAATAAAAGCGTATGTTTCAATTATCGACTAAACTAACACCTTCATATCAGCTTCCTTTCATTCTATGCAGCCATTTTTAATTTAGCATCAGAGCAAAACAGAAGCACAGAATAAGGATTTTATTTATACGCAATTTATAAGGAAAGGGATTTCATTTTTCTCACGTAAATTAAAAATTAATTTCTTCTATTCATTAAATAAAAATTAATAAATATGTTTTCGTCCTTCCTAAAAAAAAGAAGAGGGAGAAATGTGTGAATATTATTTAGATTTTTTTTTAAAAAAAGGTACTTTTATTAACAGCAATTTTCTAAATCATTAGATCTAAAACATATCAAATACAGAGGTAGAAATAATACATAAGTCCTTGAGATATGCTAAAATATTGACTTATTTTTTCCCAAGGCATCAGAAAGGGGTCGCCCTGGTAAAAGGAAACACCTGTCGAACTTTAGCGTGAATCACGAGAGCACCAAGTCACGTGAGAAACAAATTGAGTTTCTTTTCTTGCATTGATCCTTTTGTAAATACATGCAAAATGTTTTCGTTTCTTTTAAGACTATTTAGAACTCTGATGAGACGCACGTTTTGAATTTAATTATAGCTGCAAATGATATTAACTACTGAAAAATACTAACCTAAAATTACTTTCCAGTTTGAAGTAAAATTATTACCGAGTATAGTTAAACAAAATAGACTTGATATTTTGTCAATGATTTCACATTTGAATATAACTTTTTTTATACAAATTAGTGTTTAAAAATTAATTTAATAGATTAAGTATATCTATAAAATAATACAGTGTAAAGGAAATTAGAAAATTTTTTAATAATTCTATAAATCTTAACAACTTCGCTTAATACTTCTTGTATTAACGATTCGACAGCCGAATCACACATAATTTTTCAGGTACGCTTCTTAATCTTTCTCTAGACCAAAAATATTTCTTTTAACTATTTTCGTATTTTGGTTGTGAATAGCCATTTTTACTATGTACTTTCTATTGTTCATGGCTACGACATAACTCATCTTGGCCTAATAATTTGGTTTCGTCTTTCGACACGAAAGGTCCTGAATTCGATCCCAGTCATTTTTGAATAATGAGGAATAATTATTCCTTTTCTGATCTTACGATTCTGTCGGAGGGTGTGTCTAGAGTTTCTTGAGAGTTTTCTCATCTTACGACACATTGGTAAGGGCCACTATCAATAAAAAGTTCCCCCGGAAGAAGTAATATAGAAGACTGCCTATTGCATAATGTAAAAGCTTTGGTTACGGTTAATGATAAAGAGAAAAAATAATAATCAACTAATTGCTCTTGTTGCAAAATAATTATAGTTTCATTAACGCTAATTAAGGTTTTAAGATTAAAATGAAAATTTAGATAGAACCTATAATTTTATTTATCAATATACAAAATCAGAAAATAAAGTGAACAACTTAATACAAATAATACTGTTAAAAATTAAATGTATTTGATTTTTCACTATACACACACAGCACTTTTTGCTCAAATGGACTAATTTAACTATGAATGGCTATATAAATTTAATTCCTACACATTTAACAAACTAAATCAGTCTCTTAACAGTAATTCCTTCATAAATAATGATACATACCTGAGGTTGGATTCAAACCCACGAAAATTAAATTAAAAGCCATAGAAAAATCAGACCCCATATTATATTATAAATAATCTCTAAAGAGAGACTCTCATGAAGGGATCTTTTAAGAAGGCAAATGGCCAACTAAAATTATTTAGAGTTTTAATAATAAAAAATTATAAAAATTAAAAGTCTTTGAATTTGAGGTTGAATTAAATATAGATAACCATTATTCAATGACTTTCTTTATTAAAAAAAAAAGCAAATCCATGGAAGAAAAAGACATTTTTTGTCTGGAAGATTTTTTTCTCCCAACGGCGGGGACTTGGGAGAAAAAAATCTTCCAAACAGCGGGCACCTGTGAACCAAGTCATGGAAGCGAGCAGCGTTGCTCGCGGTATACCACCACAAACCCGTTTATAGAGTGGGCCCCATTCATACATCATCACAGAAGAAAGGACAGAGAAACACAGAGAGAACAGAGAAAGAAAATAACATCCATGCCAGAACCGGGACTCGAACCCGGGAGAGAATTCAGGAGCCCTAAGCACTCAACCATCGGACAGCTTGTCTGGAAATTGCAAGCTTGATATCAGATCAGATCCAACCATAGACTGTCGTTATGATAGCACCTATGCACATAGAAAAATACGTTGGATGCAGTATGAAGTGTGGAAAAGCGGGAGCCAGCACAGGTTTCTATCTCGTCATTTAAACATAGCTCAAAATGATAAGGCTGACTTTATGAATTCCGTTGTCAGAAATAGACAGTGAAGCGCATCGCATCAATATAACGTCACATGATAGTAAATAAATTTTTCTTTTAATCCAAGTAAAGTGGGTACTATTTAGAACGTAAGATGAGAGCTGTTATTCGAAGTTCGAGAGTAGACGTAATGCATTTACTGAACAATCGCGTGACAACAGTTCATTGTCTAGAAGTCAAATGGAAACATTAATGTGTATCGCGAATTCTAATGGTTAATGGATATCTTTGTTTTGGATGATTGTTGTTTGCAAACCTATCTTTCATACTCACGTGACAATAGTTGTCTGCGGGTACATTACGCAATCGCCCATCTTGCGTTTGTTAATTCTCTTTCTATTTCATATAAATTCAATTTATCACAACAGTATCTTAAAGAAATACTAAAACGAAAAAGAAAACTTAAAACAAAATAAAAAGGAAAACAAAACATTTAGCAAAACTTAAACGGGAAAGCATTTTAGTTTTCTATCAAATTGAACATCACGTATTATAATTTTTTTTTTCAATAACTAGTAACAATTTACTTAGTTTTAACGAAAAATAATATTTTTACATACAACTAAACTTTTCAAATAATTTATTGCTTTTTATAAATATTAATATTTCGCGACAATTGTTATTTTTATTAAACTATTTATATAACTATTTAATTAAAGATTTACATTTTACATTAATTTATATTTCACCTTTGAATCGATTATTTATTTGTTAATAACTATATGAAAAAGAAATCATCATTTAATATAAATCCTTTATTTCCCGTACTGTTGATGAAATACGAATGCTCATATTTTTGGATACAAATCCTCAAATTATGTATATTATTTATAAACCATGAGATGAAGATGAAAAATCATATTTTTGCATGCCAATCACTAAGTCATGCATAATATTTTTATATCACTGATCAAAAATAATACTATATAAAAATCATACATGCAAATTTCACCGAATCATACACACTATTTTTTACACCATTAATCAATTATTAATATATCTTTAGAATACATATCAGCAACTTATATGGAATATTGATTAACGACAAAAAATATACTTTCGGGTACAAATCCCTAATATATTGTATAAGAATATAGTTTCATAAACTTATAAATTAAATTAAGAAGTCTTATTTTTTCCAACTTAAAAACAAAACATTAATTATATCTTTTAAAATTTAGTAAATAAAATGGAGGTGTTTCTTTTATTATTATGAAATTTAACTTAAGTGAAAAATAATTCGGAATTATATTTTTATTAAATTACTAGCTTTCTCTTATTCAAGGAGAAAATTAAAAGGTTGTATCTATAAATATTAAATCAACCATGTGTTTAGGAGATATGAGCGTTAAATTTAGAATACCACATTCTGAAATCAGAACAAAATAGTAACGATAAATCTTTTATCTTCCAAGCTCAAATAAAATAAGAGAATATATAATTAAATAATAGAAAAAAAACGATTCTAACACAATAAAAAATATTTCAACACAAAACAAAAGATCAAATTCAATTTAATAATGTAAAAGGCCATAGAAATTTGATTAAGAATAATCTTTATCAGATTTCTGCGGTCATTTTAACACCATTAATTTAAATTTCTACATCATAAGTAAACAAAAGAATAACTCAGTATCAGTTGGTAAAATTAATTTTTATAAATATATTAATAATAATAGAAAAAATCCACGTCTCTCTTTACTGATAACATAAAGTCCTACATGATAATAGAATTTTTATTTGATAATAGAAACATTAACATGCTTTTTGCTTTAAATATAAGCAATTACAGCTAGCTGAGAAATCATATTACAGCCACTGATAATAAAAGAATATAAGTTTTAACATTTTAAAGGAAAAATAATGCAGGAAACAGTAATAAAATATATATTTTTACAGTAATTAATTTGTTACAAGGGAAATATCAAACTTATTTTGAATAAAAATTCAAATTATGATTGACTTCTGTTTTGAAATTTTTCATATTTCTAACATTTATTCTCTTAATTATAAAAAGAACATTAATATTCTTTCAATTACCATATAATAGCTAAAGAGAACTGAAAAAAAAAAGATTTACAAATGTTTTTAGTTTTTTTTCTGTTTGTTACTGAGCGAAAAAACAAAAATACACAGAGAGAGATCAATACAAAATTCTCAATACACAATTTCTAGATTATTTTGTTAGCTTTATTAGTTTGTCATATTTCCTTAATTCATATCAAATGCAATGTATAAAAAAGTTTAAGTATACGGTTACCTATTTACAGTTTTTTATTTGTAGAAAAAGAAAAATTCACAGTTTTTGATATGTCAAGGTTGATACTTAATGTCCCATCACACAATAGTTTGAAAACAATGTTTCAAAATATGTTGCAATGCAAAGAAAATGGGAAACAATGATTTAAAATATGTTGCTAATCCAAAGAATTTAAGAGAGATCAGGTAACTCAAAATATGTCGCCAAACCATGAATAGTCTGAGAAATAATGATCGGAATCAAAGACAGTGAATTTTTTCCCATACAAACATGGAAAATCAAACTTTCATTTCATTAATTTTATGATAAGAAACTTTAAAAAATTTTAATTGAAATAAATCTAAAAATTACTTTTTCATAAAAATCAAATAATTTTTAAAAATGAAATACATTTTGTAAATGTTATCATATCGAGATGATGTCTGGAGTATAATTTGAGAAAATAGACAGATAAAAACAATTAATCTATAACCAAATAAATCTTTTTTATATATATATATATATATATATTTCAGACAACAATAATAAGCATATCATTTTATAAGAACTAATTGGCTCAATTTTTTTCATAAGATTTGGAGTTATGAGCTTTACATTTTAACTAATAATAAAATCTTTTGATGAAGATCGAGAATATAAGAATATAAAATTAACATAATACAAATTCAAAAATATCTTGAATGTTAACATGCAAAATAATTTTTTTATATTTACATTATATTAATTTTACATTAATATTTTCTGTATTTATAAATACCAAGAGTTCATTATTACTTAAAAATGAAGAATAAATAATCATGATTTCTGAATTTATTCTTTTAAAACGAACAATCATTTCACTCTGAGGATTTGCTAGGAAACCGAAAAAGAAACCAAATGTTTTGTATTATAATTATTTTTTTAAATAAAAAAGGAAAAAATATCTTATTTTGATAAAATGAATAACATAAATAAGTATTTTTCGTAAAACTTGCACATCTATCAACATTTCAAAATGTACTATGTGCTCGAAACCTAATAAGCTTGGCATCCGTAATCTAGATCTAAAGAACACATCAGATTTTAACAATATGTACACAAAAACAATTAATAAATATAAAACTGTGTGTTAGTTAGTTAACAATATTATTTTATTTTTACTGTTGATCTATATTTCAAAATTTGTTTTGATCCATATTTCAAAATCAGAGGACACATAGAACAATAGGCACCTGACAATTTGCACAATCGAAACACTAAAAAAAATAATCGATATCAATCAATTAATCCGAAAGGATTATTTTGATCATTTTATTCTTCAAGCTTTGTTTATACTTTTTAATCCTTTAATGCTTCCCTACATGATCTGGGAGTAAATAAATTCGCCCGCTCGTTTAGAATTCCGCCTGGAGCAGTTCCGCCCAAAAACGAAACGAAAGTGACGTCACATTAGCACATGGAGCTATAGTTTGTTCCTAATGAGCCATTAGTAGTTCTTAATGACCATTGATTTGATACCGATATCGATCTCACACGGACACATGATTGTGATCAAAAGATCAATGCTAATAATAGGCCATCAAGCAAAGGTCGTCAGAATTATTCTACAGATGGCCACAGCTGACTGACCTAGAACTGAAATGAAGCAATGATTACACTTTTTATTTTTTCGGATTAGCATTGAGATGGAAAAAAAAAAAAACCATGCTTTGGTTATTGTTATCCCAAGGCACTGCCATAAATGAGATGTCGCTACCATTGGCATAAGTATAATCATTCTCAGTTGAACACTTGATTAAAAATGTAGGAGCACGATAAAATAAACATGTTTACTTTCACTGTGTCTGAATTAATAATTGCACTTTGATGGCCATAGAACATGTTTCAGAAAGTCAGATAGTTTTTCATGTGAGGGGAAAAAAATTTAAAAGTTTAACAGAGTGTGTATTCTTTAATATTAATTTATAATAATGTAATAATAAAAACATTAAAAATTATATTAAGCTGATAATAACATCTCTATATGATTATCTCTATGAAAATAAAAGTACTTTTAGATTTATATTTCATTTCTTCAAAATAAATTGTTTCAATTTGATGAATGTTTGGTACCATTTTGCTTTTTGTCCAACCATATAAAAGCTAGAATAAAACTTAAGCCCAAGAGCATTAGCATGCAGGGAGGTTTGTCATAAGTCCACATCATTGAAAAAACATTACTTAAATCTTATATATATATATATATATATATATAAGATTTAAGTAATGTTTTTTCAATTATATATGTATATATATAAAGTTTTCCTATGGATAATTATAAATATTAAGAAATGCAAAACTCATTGTAATGTAAATAACATTTATTTATAATTTTAGGAAAATTTACATATCAATCAGATTTAAAGGAGTTCCTTTTTATATACTTTAGCTTCAGTCATTTGTAGTTGTGTTCTGAAAATTTTCGGGAATATTAAAAAAAATTCTATTAAAGCAATCACGAGTATATTTTTGTTTCCTGATGACTTCTGTATAAATTAAAATCACGCAAATATTATGGAAAAAAAAAAAAACTTTTCATGCATCACTCATATTTTATAACATCTGAACACGTAATGTTATAACTCTACAATATTAATATGTAAGAAAATGTGTTTAGTATTTTACGTTAAAAAACCAAATCATACTGATAATTTTACAAACAACGAGAAGAAATAATTTAATTTAAAAGTTTAATTGTGTATCCATATATTTCACACACACACACATATATATATATATATAATTACTATACGATATCTATAGTTTATACTGAAAAATTTTCCTTCACTATATTAATTTTAAGCAAATCACAGAAACTAATTCCTTAAAAAGAATAAAAAAAAGCAATATTTTAAATATTATTCTCCTTTATTATAAGAATGGAGAAAAATAGTAAATGGTTTGCGCAAATACAATGATTATAATATATTAAATCAGCAATATCTCCCATTTTGAAGCGTTATTTCGCTGCTATATAATAAATATATGAATATAGTGGGTGACCTGTCAACGAACAGTTCGGGCTGCGAACAAATCAGACAACGAATATTATCACGAATGAATTTTTTGTTCGGACAACGAACGCATATTCGGATAAAGAACTAAAACGAATTCTAACGAACTTATCTCAGCACTCGGAATATGATGTACGGGATTGCTAAACCAAACAGACCAAAAATCGTTTTTCATCTCTTTTGAATTATGTTGCTTGCCTATTAAAGTTCAAAGTTCCATACTGGAAAAAACATTTTTTTTCAATAGAATATTTATAGCCAAAGTAGACCATCAGTTTCGGTTTTAATTTCATTTAAAACTGATTTCATTTTGAGCATCCCCATCCCGTCGTTCATTCGTTGAAGAAGTGGGAGGATGTCAGAGCAATGATCCTAGAATGGCACCCAAACCAGACTGATACCAGTAAGGATAGGGATCTTTAGAAAAACAATGATATTAATCACTCCCGGAAAGTATTGAAAAAGAGAGAAAAGCAATCGACATTGGACATGTTCTTTAATGACCCATAAACAAAAAATTAAAAAGGACCGAATAATATACAAGAGTATACGTATGTATCCTTTTTTAATAAACTTACTAAGATATTAAACATCCTTTTTTTCATTTAATTTTTAAGGTTTCCAGAACGAATTATTCGATTTCAGAAAAAAATCAATGATCGGTTAAAAACAATTCGGATAGCGACTATAGTCTTGTAACGGATTATGTTCGTTAACAGATCACCTACTGTATTCTGGTAAGTACGAAAAATTTAAGCAAATATTTATTTTCGCGATACCAACAGAACGGTTTTACTTTTTTCAATCAATCATAAATGATTGACCAAGAACATTAAAAAGCAATCAATAAAATTAGAATTAAAAAGGGGTAAAATATTGAAAATTTAATTTTTATTTACCAGATTAAGAAAGTTAAATAAAGTAAAATTTCACGATATTTTGAAAGGGACGCGAGAGAATATCAGGGGCACAAAGGGGACCTAAAAGTTGTAAGAATATAATAGATCAGCTGGCACGAAAAATCGTTTCCTTTCACTAACAACCACTCAAAACGACATGTCGCCTAATTCTGCATGAAACAACTAACCACTCGGGAGCATATAACTGTTCCTTCTAAGAGATTTCTTCGGACCAAGACGCAGGACAAGGTGTGCCCGACACGGATCAAAACTCTTTAACAGGACATAAGACCTCTCCGCCATCTGATTACCGGCAGGATATGCAGTTGCTCGCCCGCCATTCCACGGCACTTGGTTCCCCTCTGCATGATATACGCTCCACATAATCTGTTTCCGGCAAATCCTGTTAATTTTAAAAGTCGTTCAGCGTTCGAATTAACCGGGCGTTTACTTTGCGGTTGTGACAAAGTAATACTTCGAACGGACACGCATCGCCGTTCTTTTAGGGATGACACAACTCTGAAAGGAAATGATAAAGATCTCTTCATCGAAAATTGACAATATGAAAAAGGTATATATATAAATATATATATATATATATATATATATATATATATATATATATATATATATAAATATATATATATATATTTCAAAGAGGCATTACGTCAGATTTTAAATGCCTTAGAACTGCCTTCATTTGGTAGGCAATCAATTACACAGTACCAATAGAGATGTCGAAAAATGTTTGGAAAAATGTCAAAAACTACACTCAAAAATTTCAGCACAATGATGGTGAATCTTTTTGAACAGAAAAAATTGTGTCCTCGCAGATTAAAGTAAAATAGTGGCATGCCATCAACTACCGCACAGAATCGATTAGAATTTAAAATGTAGGTAAGTGAGTTAATAGTTTTTAAGAATACTAATCATGCAATTAAGAATTTTTATCGCTCATCAATTTAAAAATTGTACACTCACAACCATGGAAACTAATAATAAACAATATCTCAAGATTCATTTTGAATCAATTTAAGATCCATCTCAATTCTAAAATCCATCTCAATTTTGAATATACATACCTTAAAAGTAAAATAAAAATGCAGAGAATATTTATATACAAGTAGTTCATATATTGGCTATAAATTAATTGGAGGAGTTTCTATTTTATGAGATTCATTTTATTTCCGCATATTATTTAATTTTTTTAAACAAAATCAAAAAAATTGATAAAAAAAATTAAAAAAAATATTTCTTTCATTTAATTGAAATTTTAGGTATGCGCGTATTATTTTTTTAGGAGACTCAATCTAATTTGAAACTGTACAAAAAATGCACACAAGAATAATTCTCTATAAGAAATTCAGCTTGTTGGATCACTACCAGCATTTAAAAATCACCTCGAAAAATTAAAAGAATTATAAGTAACTCCTTCGATTAGGTTAAGCAGCCGGCACCAAGTGCTAAGGCGGAATTATTACCGTGCATTTAAAGAAAATGCTTCACCTTTTTTTGTGCATGAGGACGATGACTCAGTAGAAGTGCATTTTATAAAGGTATTTACACCTAATTTTCAAAGGCCGAATGGATCATAAAGGGCGACGAACCTTTCCAATTCTGTTCTAATCAGCTGCCCATCTGATGACACCGTCACTCCGGAACATCAGCCATTGTCTGGTGATTCCATTGTCGTCCAAGCTCGCATCCTCTGTTCAGTTTAGAAGATTACGGTTATAAATGATACAAGTGGTCGCGTAGAGAGGAAATAATTACCAGCAGGAACATCGGCCGAAGTTTTTGTGCGAGAAAAATGCAACCACTTCATTAACCGCTTTTAATTTTCTCCTAATGGATTTGGAGTATGCAAGGGAATTGTATATCACGACTAAAACAGCTGTCCGTTTCATGTTTATGATGAGATGTGAGATATTTTCATGAAATTTCTTATTTTTAAAAGATAAAAATATAAACTGTTTCGGACGTAAATAATAAAAATGGTTTTTAATTTCGAAGCTCATTTCTGTAGATATGAAATTTTAATTATTTATCGGAAAAATCTGTTTATAATTTATTTTTTTATTACATCATATCCATATATCAAACGATATTTTCTAATTTTCTCAAATTATGGCATTTATAAGATCTTCGAAAGACAATATTTTAAATGAATCTGAATTGTCATACTTATGGATATCTACTTTTTTTTTATTGATTGCCAACCTATAACTAAATCATAATTGAAAGAAATTCTACATATAATTACAGAAATCAATTGTATTTCCAGCTAAAACTTTTTTATAACCCTAAAATCAAAATAATAGTGTCTGACACAAGTTTTTGACGCTAAAATTTACGAATATTATTTCCAGTAAAATTTTAAGAATTTTTTTTCACCAAGTATATTAGCCATAAAGAGTTTTTATATATAATCAACGTTTTTCTTACAGATATATATATATATATATATATATATATATATATATATATATATATATATATATATATATATATATATATATATATATATTATCTAATAAAACAAAAATTATGATTATTTTAAAATATATAAGGACATTTTATCTGTACAATATTATAATGTAAAATATTTCACAATATTTTCCACAGTTAGAAATATGAATTTTAAACTTTAGAATCTCAAATAAATGAAAAGTTGATGACTTGTTAAGATACAAATATTTAAATAAAATAAAGAAAATTGTAACGAAGTTGAAGAAATTACATTGAAGAGAGCAAATTCATCGGAAATATTTAAATTTGGCGATTAATCAAATATTAGCTTCAATATAAATAGCACAGTTTTATAAGAACACCTAAGTTAAAGAATATTTGTTGTGCTCAACATTTAAAAGAGATCAGCGTTTATTTCCTTTCTGCACTACATTGCGATGATTAGCCAAGAAATGGTTACTTGATTGATGGGGTTTTTTTTTTTTTTTTTTTTTTTTATTTTGCCAGCTTGGCTGACAATATGGGGTGCGCTGCTACACTTTTTCATACTGAACCATATTAAGTGTGGAGTCCGACTGCTTCAGTACACACATGACATAGGGACCCGTTTATAGGGTACGCAACCATTCACACCTCATTCACACACAAGGAAAGGACAAAGACAGGATAGAGAGAGAGAGAGAAAGTACATCCATCCCCGATCCGGGATTCGAACCTAGGATCTCCGCAGTCAGGCACTCTGACCACTAGACAGGGTGGTTGGCGATTGATGGTTACAGACATCATCAGAAATAACCATATTGACAGCAGCTATGTTTGTTAATTGGAAGCTTAATGTCTTTTGCATTACGTCGAATGGATGTTTTAAGATAAGGATTGTTAGTCTATATTTTAATCTCATAATTTCAATCTTGGTTTTCTTATTCAATGATTTTTCTAGGGTCAAAAGATAAATAATTTATCTTTCTGAATGTTTATTGATTGTAGTGGGTGCTAGGGAGACTTTCCAGTTTTCTTACTTCTTGCACATGAATACATACGCAAACCTTAAGATTCAAAAGCTGATTTCGCCTAAAACCATCCAAGTACTTAATTTCTTTTCGATATTTCAAGTCTTATTCTGGGAACTGTGCCTAAGAAAGAAACGCAAAATTTTGAAATATTTATATTAAATTAATGTAACTCTACCAGCATATTTTTCTCTGAAAGTAAAAGAAGTTCGAAAACTAAAAATACTATAGAAAAAAAGTAATTAAATAGATTTAAAAGAATACAAACTATCATTCTCATTCTACAAAACAGCACAAAAGGAAACAACTACATCTTTTTAGCGATCAATATATTCAAGAAAAATACGGCGGCTACAACTCGTAACTACTGAATAATAAAAGTTGTTTTGAAAACAAACTGAGCCAATTTTAAGTTGCGCTCAAACAAACTTGATTCCAGACTTATTTGAAGTTACTTACTTCTCTTTTCGTCTCCTATCAGGGTAACAAAATCGTAGAAAAATAGCGGGTACCTGAATTAAATTAATACTTTTGTTTTATTTACCCAAAATAAAATTTAAAACTTGAATCTAATTTAATAAATAATAAATATTTTAATAAGAATTTGTCATAAGAAATGCATATCTTTCGAGAATTAAAATTGGATAAATACGCCAATATCTTTTAAAAAACAAATTATAATCCAGTAAAAAAAAAATGTTAGGTAGCCTTAATTATTTATAAAAAAGTTCAAAGAAAACTTATTCTTTTTATGTTATTCTATTAAGGTTATTAACTTATTAAAGTTATTAAGAATATTGAGTCTCACAGAAGAGCTTATTATAACATTAAATTAAATTCATAAGATTTTTGTGTTAAGTAATTATATATATATATATATATATATATATATATAAATATATATATTTATAAGTGATTCATTAAGCAAGATGACCGAGAAGGCACAGTTGACTTATTAAATTACTACATATTCCAAACAAACTACTTTGGACTTCAACTCAGTAGTGTGCTGGTTCGATTCCACCGCAGATGTGAATATTCATATTTATTCGAAATCTGTAGTGATTTTCTCCTTTTACAGCTGTTCTTCGACGTGTGACGACGAATGACAAATAATTTTTTTTATTAAGTATTAAAATAATTATAAATCATGAATTTATATAAAATACACTGTTTCTGTCAACAGCACTGAATATTGAGGGAAAAAAGGAATCAAAGAAAAAAATTCAAAGCAATAGAGCAATATGTTTCGAACGCGAATTTACAGTTTTATGAAATTAAACTATCTAAAAATCAAAAAGTAAGAAACAAAACAACACATTTCTCTATCTTAATTTTGACAAAATTTTAAATGGTATAATTTAATACTCTTCCAAATGCTTGGAGATAATATACCTAAACAAGTAAATTATTACAAATGTCAGTTAGTGCGATGAGGAAGTTTAAATACCAGAATTCCAGCTGGATGCTAACCTCATCACTTGATTCAGGTTCAAAATGGTTGAGCGAAGATAATTTGTTTACTCGAAGTAGGTAATCAGGAGAGATAAATGAATCAAATATGCAAAATATGATGCAGATACAAGTGAAGCAATGAAACAAACATAAGGAAACTATGATATAATAAAATTATGGTATAAAATTTTTGGTTACATTTATGACACTACACTTACCAATAATTTAACAATTATTGCAAAAATTTTCATACTAGAAATAATTATTTGCAATAATATATCATATATCATTCATTCATTAATTACTTATCCAAAAATTCGCCAATAATAATTTATTGCATAAATATAATATGCATGAATCTATATAGAGTTAGATTAATGAGTAATAAAACAAATTCAAGGTGTGTTAATAATAAAAATACTAGTTGTTTTCAATACTCTTAGTACGAATTTTATTTAAAACTTATGGAAAAGACAATTACAAGACATCACCAGACGATAGCGTGAGTTACGTCACAAAATTCCGATTTCTAAAAGATAGAAAAAAAAAACAAGTGAGTAATAGCGATTAACATATCGACCTCGGTAACTCTTTTCGGTGACCACGTGATCGGAAAGGATAGAAGAGAATGCACGTCACCCCATCTTCGTCAACATGATGCACACACCTTTCGCGTGCGAGCAGGTGAACGATGCAATTTTCCTTCCAGAGAAATGAGCTGGTGCCCACCCCTCCTCTGTGAAACTGAACAGTTTGAACCTTAAATCAGAGGGCTTGAGTTTCTCTCTCTCTCTCGCTCCTTTTCCTCCAAACTGACTCATCACTTATTGATCCGCGAAAACCGCATTCAAAACCAGTAACACGGAAAACACAGCAAAGAGGATTTTCGAGGTTAAAAACTGATGACACTCAGTCTGCAACACATGGAGTTTAATTAGAGAAACTCATTTGAAAATCACACCATCGAAAACGATTAATCTTTCATCGTCACTAAGTCTAATTGCATTTCTGACAGAAAAGAGCTTCTACTCAGCGCCCCACCCCCACTCACATACATTAGAAAACCTACATATTTCTATCACACACGTATATACATAATAAAGTCTCAAATTACAAAGTGTCTGGATAATTAAAGAGTTTTTTTTTTTTTTTTTCTTCTGGATTATATTTTGTTACATGTGTATTCTTTAAATTATGCTCAAGCATATGTCACGCAATATATTGTTTTGGAGTATTTTCTTAATTTTTTTATCACTAAAAAATTTAAGCTAACTTTGCGATATAACACCTCTAAGGTTATGAGGATATTCAAGACATTTTAAAAATGTTTTAAATTATTAAATATAAATTTTCATCAATTTAACCTCTAGCATTAATTTTTTTTCAAATCAAATAAACATGAATAAAAGTAAGGTATATGGATTGTCAAAATTTCAGAAAAAATTATAAATTATACAATTAAATAGAATTTCCCCCCCCCCCTAACTTAATCATGGTTTTGGAAAATATTTCAGAAGTTCGTTTATGTTGTTATTTAAAGTGTTAGAATATTTTATTTTTTAACTATTTGTAATATATATTTTCTATTTTTCCAGCTGAATGTTCAATTTATTTAAACCTTAAGATAGAAAGTTTAAATGTTTGAAGAGGAATATATATCCATCATAAGCTTTAGTAAGTTGAAAACTTTTTGTATATTTATATCATCAAAAATCAGATATCTTTAAATAAAGAATCGTCGTGACCAGTTGTTGATGCTCAATACTAATAGATCCAAGTTCGATATTAATTATTGTCGATGAATGAAGAATGAACGTTGCATTTCAACATGCATAATCAGCAATGGTTGCAGGTGCTTTTCAGATTCTAGTGGACTCAGCAATATGGATCACCATAAATGGAAGTGACCTATTATGCAGAGAATATTCAAATGCTTGATAAGTTCTTTCAACAATTAGAGTATCCATTTTATGACGTCAAATATCTTTAAATACAAATTAATGAGCAAGTCAGTAAATTAACATCCAAAGATAATCACAGAAACAATTATCTGAAATCATATTGTAACAACGAAATAATATTATTTTATACCCAGTAAACGTTTCTACGCTCGTTTTGGGAAATATGTTGAAAAATAATCAGACATTTACTGACAATAGAAACAGCAAGCCTGCTGTGCATTAATACAAAAGTTAATTTGGTTCATCTCCACTTTTTGAAAAATATAAAGATGCACCGTCTTTTACGTTATCGTCACCGAAAAAACATAGATGGATGTTAACTGAAAAGATTAAGAAGCAAAAAGAAAATTTGAATAAGGAGAAACATTGCTTTAGGATAAAGATGAACTCCAAGTTTATAGGTCACATCACCCAGAAAGAAATATTTCGGATTTCGACCTTTATCGGTAATACCTTCAACATATTTAAAATCAAGTAAAACCACAGTTTATTCCAAAGTTGCTATTACATACCGCAAATTGAAGCTTAACCAACAACTTCCCCATTTCTCTCACACAGGCAAATATTGATTACGATTATGTAAATATGTAATGATTTGAATGATGGAATAAAAAATATTATAGACGATTAAAATGATCGCATATGTAAATTAATGTATTATTGAGATTACAATCAATTATCATATATTCTAATACAATTACTTTTTTTTAGTTCTATTCCACCTTTAATAATTTGGCACACATGCATTATAATCCAGCATGCCAAATTCTGAAATTTTTGGCAATGAAGAAATGTTACCAAGATGGCGTCGTGAGAGATGACGTAAATATGTTAAAAATGCCAAAATAGAATTTTTTGCATACATCTTATAGGTCTCGGTATTCGTGACGTAATAAAAACCAGAATGCCAGACACATAAGAAAATCCGCCAAAAAATTCTCTAAACTCAGAATTTGGCATCCTGGATTATGCGACATCGATGCCTATATAATTTTTATTCTAGAAAAATAAAGACATTCTTTCTAACGGTATTCACTTTCGATTTATATCAATCTATCAACAGAGGAATGGTAACTGCATGGTTAACGTTCTGGTCTTCAATTAAACAGTTTGATGATTTGATTTCCACCAAGAATATCAGTGTTTGTAGTTGTTCGCAATCCACTTTATGTGGTGAACTAAGAACAAATCAACCTATATGAGTTTAAAGTGACCATAGAATTATTCTAATTTATATAATTTTTTTTCTGGGAAACTACCTAATAGATAGCGCTCTGTTTTTCTATTCAACAATTCGTGAGTTCGTTTCCCACTTGGAAAAGGTTCAGAATCCACTTCCAACTATAAAGCTTAATTGGATTAATCGTCATCTGCAAAAAGTGACCGTTGAGCGACAAACCAAAGAAACCTTGAAAGCATTATTTTCAACTGTCAACTTCTGCGGACTTAAGTCGCTAAACATAGATAAACATCATTCTTTTGAAACGTAATCAAGCAACGAGTCTAGTACTTAAGATACCATCATTCGCATCAAGCTTCCATACCACTCCAGAGAGAAAGCATTAGTCTACTCAAATTTAATGCGCATAAATTCTCACACGAATACACGAATGACACTTTTTCCAATAAGACCACTATGGTATTTAATTACAAGAATGGATTCAAAATTAATCATTCGTTAATCTTGTTAAAATGTATTAACGAAGTAAACTTTGATTAGGTATATCAACGGGTCTGTATTCAGGCCTAGTCATTGATCAATCAGAAACTAGACACGCCTCGATAGGCGATAGATTTGGTGAACAGGTTAACCGAACGAAGCAATGAAATTTTATCGATTTCTTAAAGCAATTATTCGTACTTGTAGGCAAAACTTCTTTCTCTGTCGAATCTAAATAAATGTTTGAATAATACTGTTTTGTTTTATGAGACATTAAGGTTTCACATACCACTGAAGAAAATTCTTACAAGTGCAAGTTGCGCTAATTTTAAACCATGTTATTGTTTCGTTGAATCGAATTTTTTCGATAGACATGACAGTGTATTTAATTTTCATTTCAAATTTCAAAATAACTTATATGTGCATAAGCTACTTTAAACTATTCATTAACAATTTTACAAATTTATTTTGAAATATAAAACCCCTTTAATTAATGATTTATACTTATACTTAAAATTTCTATAAAAAATTTATTCTATGAATCTTTTATAGTTATAGTTATTCTATGAATCTATAGTTATTTTATAGTTATTCTATGAATCGATTACAATAAATATTTTCGCCATTTCATATTATTCAGCGTAATTAATAATAAGGCACAAGCAGATAAAATTATAATTCGGGCTTCATCATTAAGATAAACATCACCATATAAAGCTCAAACATGCAGCGAAATTTTTAAAAATCCCAAATATAGCCTAGATTTTGTCACTCCTGACTCTGTTCTTTTTCCCATTCTACAAATTTAATAAAAAGAAATAAATTTTCATCAGATAAAGAATCTTTGAATAAATGAGAAGAAAATATTTTTATAAATAATTTTTAAAAAACTAGTTTAATGACTGACTTCTGCGAATGAAATTATGTGAATGCTTAAATTTACTTTGAAAGAGTTTTCAAATTTATTCAATAAGCAAATCTTCTCTCTATATATATAAAAAAAACTTCTTTATCACAACAATTCTATTTTTAAAGCACTTTCTAAAAATGAATTTAAAATGCAAGTCAACTTATATGACTACTGAATAAATATAAATTTCGAAATATAGTAAAATGAAATTCTTCTGAATGTAGAGAACATGAATATTATTACTGATGTCTTCGTGTATAACTAACCCAAGTGTATATAGTGTGTGAAAGGTTCAATAAATCACACTATAATAAAGCAAAAAACGTGAAACCTTATAAAATATTGTGGAAAGAAATTTCGATATTTATGGAAATGCGTCTATAAATTATTAAACACTTCAGAAAAAATCACAGCGAGACAATAAAATAATCAACAAGTTCAGCGAGCGATTTTGGAATTCTGTAGACGATTGACCAAATGGAAGCGTCGTTCGTGAACTTCTTGATAAAGGCATTGTGTGAAGAGAATGGTACAAGCAGACGACAATCTGTTAATGGTGACAAAATAAAAGAAAATGAGACAAAAGAATTACTTTGTCAGCTAGGCGAATTTTTCATCGAACTTTTTGTCTATTTTGCAAAAACAGCTATTATTATCATTTCTTTTGTAAATAATTTCAAATAATAACTTTTTATATTTTTCAAATTGTTTATAAATATAACTATCATGTAAGCAATTATTTGTGTAGAATATCGCCACTGGTAATTTTTTTAATTTGCAGTTTTATTTTTACGCTCATTAGAAGAAAATATAGATTTGGCAATGATATATATGATTAATTATATTTATTGTTTCCCTATAAACTAATTTACCGAAAAATCAATAGATATTTAATTTAAAAAGTGGTAAAAATTTTTTTAAATATAATTTTCTGACATTTTATTTTATTCTTACAAATTCGATTTTACATTGTTCATTTAGAATTTCAAACTGACAAGATTCGGATGTGTGTGTAATGTTATTTCATTTATATATCATAAATTTTTACTAATCTAATTACTTCGTATCTTAAAATTTTTAAGTATTTGCATGAATAATGACTAAAACAAATTCATTACCCCAAAAAATGTAAGTAAAAATGTTATTTAAGGGAAAAAAAAAAAACTTATTTTTTTGTGTGAAGTATAAAAAGTGTTTTAATACTAAACATATAAAAAAAATCTATTATTATTCCTAATTATTCAAATAGAATTTTCTGACAAAGCATTAATTTATTCTGAACAATTCGATTTCATTCAATTTATTCAGAATTTTGAGTTGACAAGATTCGAACTGTTCGGCAAAACTATTACACTTTTTTGCACTGTGACCTCCTTTATTTATATAAATAAAAATATTTATACACTTTGTTCTTCTAAAAATATTGTATGATCTCAAAGTAATTCGTATACACTCTTTAAAAATTTATTCATACACAGAATATATGAAATTTAGTTTATTTTATTCACTGAGACGAAATACATATCAGCTCGTATATATTTAAAGAAATTAATTTCACTTAAATAATTATTTCATTCGCTTTAACATCCTCGATATAGGCTTTAACATCGTTTATTATAAATCATCTATTTTATGCAATTTAATGCCACAACTATAACTGATTACGGAATTGTCATATTATCGAAAATACCTTCAGAATTACTACCCAAATATTGACGGAACAACCAAATAGAATAAGAATTAATTAACTAAATAAAGAACTAACTCTAAGAATATTGCCTTTTCAGCAGTTGTTAATACAAAGTAAGTTAAAGATATAAATCCATTTTAAGTGCAAAAAAGAATTTTTTAATTTAATATTAAGTACTTCCGTGGAAAAAGTTACGACAGTTTTGATTTTCAATCGTTGCATTATTTTTGTGTTGTTTTTTACGTATTTATTTTATTTTATTATTTTTACAAGGTTTATTTCATTTTTCAGCATTCAATTCGATTCAACTTATTTATATAATTTCAAACAGCCAAGATTAGAATTTGGAGTATTTTGCCTTATTTTGTTTACATATATTTACGTATATACAAGGCGGCATTTATACAGAAACACAGAATTGTTATCGCTAAAAACATGACTTGTATTTGTTCTTTATAAAAAAGATCTTTATGCATAGAAAATATGGAAGATCATTTTTAAAAGAAAATACTGTTTCTACATGAAGAAAAGTGTCCGCCAAAATTATCTTATCTCTGTTTCACTCTTTTCATAGAAGCGTGCAACATTCACCACCCGCCTCTAGGATTTATTTCACTTTCGTAAATGCCACTTTACACGTCCGATAGCTGCAGCTTTGCTAATCAAAAACAAGACTCTTTTCAAAAGTCGCCACTTCCACCACTTATCTAGCCAAGGCTAAGAACCTAATAGTTAAGTAGGGAGGTAGCACGAAAAAAAATCGAAAAAACTTAACCTCTGGCTTTGAGATAGAACGGAACTGAGCTTTGACGAGAGCAGATTGCAAGTGAAAACAGTCGCCATTTTTATTTATTTTATTTTTTATTTTTTTTCAGCGAGAAAAGGGTAAAGAGCGAGGAATATGAGGGGGGGGGTGGCAGCAGAGTGTGCTTGCCTAAAAGAGGGAAACCAAGCAACGCGTGTCACCCATCTGTGAGCCTCGTGTTACTGGAACAGTTCTAGAATTGGGTGGGTGCCCCCAACACTCTCTTGCTAAAGAGGGAGGCCCCAGGTAAGGATTTGCACATGGCGATGAAAACAGCGCTTTTACGGATCGTCATAAGCCACTCGGACAAAAAGTTTCTTCTGTTTAAATTGGCGTAAAAAGTACACCCTCTTCTCAGGCATTCAACTTGGTTTAACCTATTCTAAGAAGTTGGTGATAATTTAAGGACAAATGTGCACAAAAATATTTTCTACTTTTGATAGAGAAAATAATTTTCCCTGCGTAAAATTTAATTCCATATGCGACAAACTTGCAGTATACAGATTATATTTATCCTTTATTTTATTCACAGAAAACATTTTATTTTCTTAATTAAAACATTTGCAAAATTAAGAAAAGTGAAAAATTGCATGAAAGTAATGTAACTATTACAGCATAATACAATTGTTATAAAACTCTATATCGTCATTATAAAATACTTATTATCTAACATTACAAGAACATTAGTATTTAGCAAAATTTTCTTACAAAAATAATTTTATCAATTTTAAAGCACTATTGACGAAAATGTGTTAGGCTATGTTTGAACAAAAAATTTATTAAGCCAACCCATTGTATGCTTTCGACTTGCAGATTTAAGGAAAGAACTATCTTAATTATTTCAAATCATTAAAAACATGAAAATACCACAAGATAAAAGACGACCATAATAAATTATGAACAGATTTTAAAATTTGGAAATTACACATGTTTTTTGTTATTTTCGCAACTGCAGGCAATATTTTTCCTTGCCAACTCAACAAACAGAATCAACATTTCAAATTTAACTATCTTATTTGTTAGAACACAATAAAAAGTTCAATTTTGGAATATTGATTGCTAAATTATGTAAATAATTGATGATCAAACATTAAGCCATACTAAGAAATATTTGTTTCGCTGTTTCTTTCATTTATTCTAGCATATTATCTGCTAGTTCTTTTCTGACATCTAATTGCATAATTTTATTTTATAATGAATAAAATTATACTTTCCTGATATTATTACAATTATTTCAGAAATAAAGAAAGAAGTAAAGAATTAAAATAACAGTAAAGATAAGAAAAAAATACACAGAAAGAAAGTAAAATTTTGCTAGTGGAAAATTATTAATGATCGAAACAAAGAAAATAGGTTCTTTACTAGATGTTTTAAAATAAATTATGCAAAATAAATTTTATACAGTTTCAAACTAAGTGTTTCATCCTGCAGAAATTTCAGCAAGTTAAAATATTATTCCAATTTTGAATAGTATTATCTGCATTTTATTAAGCAATTTCCCCTTGGAACATTAACAAGAACTAGATGAAGTCAAAATGTTTTGAGAACAGATAGACCACACCTAAACTTTGAATAAAAGAAATATAATTCTCATATGACGAATTCACACAAGGTTATAGAAGAAAAAACCAGTTTAATATTATTCGTAATGATCACATAGTGGAAATGAGTCATAAAAGACACGAAAAATAATTTCTATCACATTATATTTTTCCAGAAATATCAAAAGTAGTCTGAATTTGATTAATTCATCCCCAAGGTTTAATGATGCATAAACGTATATAAATAAAAAATTCGCTAGAAACTTTAATTCAAGTGAATATTCTAGATAACTCTTGAAGGCTTTTTCTCTGTTAAATAATTAATATAATTAAATTTAGATTAATGATTTGAAGGTTAACTGCGGTTATTAATAAATTTAATGTTAGTTTTATTGATAAAACTATAAAAAGGAATCATTAAGTGATATATGAAAAATAAATTTCAATTCGTTTTTAGAATATCAAAGACTTTTCTTAGATTAATTGATTTCTGTTTGATTAAATAATACATCTGAAAGAAGATTATAGGAAGAAAGTCAATTTAAGTGATTATTTCATAATATTGTTTAGATGTCTTCTAGAACATTAAAAATAAATTAAATGACCGAGTACTCATAAAATTTTAATTAAGGATCTAGAGAATAATTTTTTTATTTCTAAATGAAAATAATCAAAGTAAATTCACGATCATTAATATCTGAGCTGTAAATTTTTCTGATAATATATAATTAAAAAGAAGGCGTAATGAAATCTGTTTTTTTAATAACAATATTTTAAAAATTAATAAAATAAGCTTGATAAATAAAAAGATATATTTAAATTAAGTTCATAATCATCTAGAAAATTAATATTTTCAGGTTTTTAACCTTTACTAAAAGGAAATACAATGCAAATACTTAATTTCTAACATTACATATTTTTTGACTTTGAACTAAAGCTAACACCAGAAATAATAAAATATATATTATCAATAAAATCAATTCTCTAAATGTAATAAAATAAACTTAATAAATAAGAGCACAACATTAATATACAAATTAGATTTACAAAGGTTAATTTATGTGTCATACATGTTTTACTTTTCACCACAGTCAACACAGGGAATAGTAAAATGTTTTCAAAGAAAACTAATCAATTAAAAATAAATCAGCTCAATAATCAATTAATCAATATTTTCATTGATAATCGAGTTAATTCATACTTCGAACATTAATGCTAACATAAAAAACAAATTCCTGATATTATGAAAAAAAAATTTGTCTACGGATTATTAAGTACAAATAAAATATACTTAATAAATGAGAATCGAAATTCAACAATTAATAAAATGCCCTTGGTAAGTAAAAAAATTAATATTTAAAACTATATTCATCATCAATCACTTTTGTTTTTATTTTGTGATATCAGCTTAAACAAGTCAAGGAATAATAAATTAAACTGATATCATTCAAAATAAATTCAATAATAATAAATATTTAATTACAAAAGTATTTAATTTTCAATAGACAAACTAAATATATTTTAATATATCCATTGGAAAAAAGTTATTGATACATAAATTAAAAAAAAAAACATTATAAATACTAAAAATAAAAACAAAAATTTAAAAAATGACTTTTTGATGGCTTATTTAATGTTTGTTTCTTTAAAGAAATAAATTAAAAAAACGAATCATAAAAAATAAATGTTTACTGAAATTAATAAAATATATAGAGTAAATTCTACGTTAGCTTTTGGCTAAAACAATTAAGTACAACTTATTTCAGAATAACACTAGTGATAAAATTTGAATTTCAAAATAAAACCAAGTAAGTTGAAGAAATTTTTGTTTCAATTTTTGCACCATTTTGATTCTTAAAATAGTTATTTCGTTATTGTTTACAAACATTTAGGTACATACTCAAAACAAACGAAGTGATAACATCTAAATTATAATAATGGTACACCAGACACAAGATACCAAGTTTTCCGTGCCGGCCAAATGACCTAGATTTCGTCACGCTTATCAATAAGGCAGATAATTACAAAATATTTGCTTTTACATGACACAGATCCAAACGATTCTACTAAATCAGAGTAGCAAATATTCATTCACGATGGCGAATAGATTGCGTTGAAAATCTGCTTTGTTTTTAAACCGAACTGAATTGCATCTAATGAATTTTTATATGAAACCATGATTAAGATTAATATTTAGAATACTACATATTTACATATAACGTTATATTCATTTCTTTTTCATCATATAAATAAATTAAATAACGATTATTTGGTAGAAAGGATTATAAGTTTAATACATAAAATACAAATTACAATGATATAGAAAACGTCAAAGCAAAAGAGAACAGTTTATTAATTGGACAGTTAAAATTGAAAATGTGCACATATTGCTATTATGCATATTTATCAAACCTTAATTTGAAAGTTAAATTTTTTATAAAAAAATTATTTAAGTTAAATGTGTACTAATTAAAAAATATTTCAGAATTGTTTATTATTGATAGTCTCTCAGGAAATTATATCGGGGGAGTTTGATTAAAAATATATGTATATTAAGCTAATAGCAATACAGCGGATTAGCTAGCGCAATATATCTAATTAGATTAAATGATGATCAGGCCCCTAAGAGAACTTTGAATAAATTATGTAGTACATAATAAGCTGTACATTATGCGTTAGTATAGAGCTTAGTGTTATAGTATTCGAAAAAAAGAAAAGAAGTCAACTAATTAGGTAGATTGATTGCTTTGAAGAAGATTTGAAAATTATCCAGAATGAAAACATTTTTATTTCTTTTGTTCAAAAAATTTTCATTAGTATGTGTTTTTCATTAGCTAACTTTATTTATTTACTCTTTCATTTTGCAAAAAATAATTTTTAATATTCTTTCGTTATTGAGTATTGAAATTATTTACCTAATTTTTTTTTTAAATCAAAATCAATATATAATAAATTGCAGAAGGAGGAAGTACAAAACGTGGAAATATGTAATATAGATATTAGTTCCATGATATATTAAATAAAATTGGTTCCATAATAAATGAAGTATCTCTTATTTGTTACTCAGATTTTCACAAACATATGTTAAAAATTCGAACTTTTTTCAGTCCTATACAATCTTTGTTTTCTGCGATGATGTATTTGTGAATGAATGATTTTTAACAATAATGATTTTTTTTTTTCTCTCGACACACAGAAACATATACATATGTATGCTATACTGATTTATTTATCGAGAAAAATCATTAAAATGCATCATTTAAGAAACAATCTAAAAATATAACTTAATTTTGACAGTAGCCATACAACGCCATCACATTACAAACTCTGAGTGAAAGAAGCAGTGAACAAATGAATGAAACATTCTGCAACATTCCATGGTAATTCATTATATTGAAAGTACTTAACATTTTGAAAAATCGGAAAAACTCTAGCATCATTAATTAATTAAATATGTTCCAATAACATGTATAGCTATATTTTTAGAAATAATATTATGCATCTAAAATAATTTTATTTTGTTATTGATTGTATTATATATAATTATTATGATTGTTTCTGAAAAACTGAATGCTTTGAAGTTTATTAATATAAGAGAATATTACAAATCTTTAGAAGATTTAAAACCAAATCCATAATAATTTAAAGCAGTCTTAACACCATTTTGTTTTCTTTAATAGGGCTTTCAAAATTTAAAAGTAAATTAATAGAATGAGCAATCTCATTCTTAAAAACACAAGCTAACCTACAGAAAATATTTATATTAATCAAAAATAAATTGCGTACATGACTGGCAATTTTCCAGCATTTTCAAAAAGAAAATGGCAAATGATTTTACAATCTTGTTTTAAATTATTTCCGAATACTGGGGAGAAAGATGAGATTAAAGAAGCTAAGAATTCAGTTGTGCAGACATAATTTTTTAGAAGTAGCAAAAAATCAGGTACTCAAGGTTGAAAACTGCATTGAATGCAGTTCTTCGAAGGGCCGAAGAACGCATTGATTCTTCCGGAAGGAAGACATGGTAAACCTTGGTTATATGACACCCACGCTTAGCTGCTACAAACACGCTTCGTTTGTGAAAAAAAAAAAAAAAGATTCTAATGGATTGAGAAGGTTGCAGGAGATAAATCAAAAGATCGATAGGGCAGGAAATACATCATCAGAATAATAAAAACAAAGAAATATATAAAAATGTACATAAAGAAAAAGTAATGTAAATTAATGCACATTAAATGTTGTTTCTTCCCAAATGTTTCATTTGTTAATGTGTCAAAGGTTAAAATATATTCTTATTCTATGTATGTCAGTTGAATGTATTGTAAAGTCTACAAATGTATATTTACAAAGCAAAATAAATCATCCAGAATATGCAAATAAGATATTAAAATTCTCTTTTTTATTTATATTAAATATTTATTATTGTTCGAAAGCTCATTATTTAATTTCAATATTTTTACGATAATTGTCAAAATATACTTACCAAAATTGAAACAACAAAATTAAAAGAAAAACTGAAATTGGATTTTTTATATAAACAACACACAAATGAAAATATAGAAATATTGATGATTACGAACACGAACACATACATTTGAAAAACATGAGCAAAAATAAATGTTTGATAGCCTTGACTAAAATATAAACAAAAAAGATATGCATATAAAAAATACTGAAAAGCAGGAACAGCCAGAAAATATGTATTCGTACAAAGAAACATAAAAAAAAAAAAAAAAAAAAAAAAAACAAGAATAAAGACAAAAAGCAGAAAAAATATAGACTATTACATGAAGCAGATATGTCACAAAAATACGAATATAGTACAAATTCTGGATGAACTAAAAATAAAATAGGTTATACTCACACACACACCATAAAAGTCGTAAAAGGAAACAATCGATTAATTTTGGAATTTACAAAACGAAACTTTGCATAAAATTGTACAAGTGCACAAAATTGTTTTATAAACTGATTTTGAAATTATACAGAATTAAAATATATTAAATACAAATAATTATAAATTAGTAATTATTAAACAGAAGGACATTGAAATTATTATACCAGGAAGGTAACATGCTACACGCCTAAAATTTACAAGTCGAAAAGTAAATGTCGTGATAATGTTTAATGATAAGCCTTTCAACGTATTCGAGAAGCAGTGGTAGCAACATCTATTTAAGTAAAGAGAAATGCTTACCAACTAATTTCTACTTTTAACAGAGCTCGAATTGTAGCCTATCTGGATTGCGATTTTATTGTATTACAATAATGACACTAGTAGGAGTCAAGATCCCATAATTATCTCCAGAATATGGAAACGATTCGTATCGTGTTAAATCTACATGTAACCCGTGGACCATGCTACCAGTGCTGTATGGTGACATATAAGCACATCAAGGGACCAAATCCTAAAATGAAGTCTTTCGTAAGACAATAAATACCTAATGAACAATGGACATGGATTTTCAATTAACATGGAAGTAATATGGATTGTCAGATCAGCAATCATGGTTAGGCTACATTAGATGATACATCACAGTCAGGAACGCCTTCATTGGTGCTATCAACAATGAATCTGTATGCAAGAATTTCAAGACGTCGTGTTTTTTGATGAAATCAAGTTCTACTTACAGCATCATGACGACTGCATGTATGTTTCGAGACATTATAAAAAAATGCGCTATACTGGTACACATTCGATAGCTTCATATTGTCCTATCACTTGAAATCATGGCATGGGGTGCCCTTGGATCAAAACCTTCATTAACATTCAACATTCTTGTTCAAACTGTCGACACTTTGAACAATGGTCGTAATTTTTCAGTTGAGTTAAAGCCTGGGGTTCGTGTGAGTTCTGTGAAACGCAATATTTCAGCAGGATAATACACAACTAAATGTGCTAGTACTGTATGGACCTTCTTTGATATAGAAAGTGTTGGCTTCTATCACTGTTCAGTACATCCTCCGAGTCTATTACCAACAGAAAACGTCTCGTCAATGATGCCAAGCATGTAGCTCATCAATACATGAATGTTATTATAATGAATTGAGGCATTATATTAATGTTGTATAGGTAGCTGTATCTGTACATGCAAGATAATCTCAGACTGAATGTCCAAGTACATGAGTGCTTTCATTGTTGCGAGAACTAGTTGCTTTAAGTACTGATTTCTCAGGGTCTGTGTTTTCACATTTCTTGAAAAATTTGTCATTTTCAGTATAATATATATTTCCATAGCAAATACGAGAGAGAGAGAAATTCTAAGAAAAACAATAATACATTTTAGAAAATAAAAATATAGAAAAATATTAGGAAAGATAAACTTCAAATATCGACAGTAACATCAGTATATTATTCTGAAGAAAAAGACGTCCATGTTATTCAACTGAAATTTTTCTGGAAAACCCGAAACATTAAAGGTCAAAATGCACATTTTTGAAAGAAAAAACAAAATTACTTTAGTTTAATGTAAAAAAAAAAAAAATGTTTCTTCCGTATGTATGTTCCGAGAGAAAATGACTAGACATTGAGTGTAGAGAAACGTTTTCTTTTCAGTAATAATAAACATTTCGGAATTGAAGGACAATGAAGGTCAACTTCGTAGGCAGGGAAAATCTATAGGGTTACGTGAACACAGTCATCAAATTCAAGGAAGATAAAGTGAGGACACAAGAACTATTATCAACAGTCGTTATTGGTCACGTTTTGAACAATGGATGTCCCGAGTAACGTCAATAAATTTTTAAAGGGAATTAATAAGTTTAAATTTTCCAAAATCATATTAATGTCCTATTTCAAATACAAGAGAACAATAATTACATTTAGTTCTAATCAAAAATTCAAGAAGTTTTACTAAATCTGTAAAATAGATATATGCATATGGTATATATAAATCTGTAAAATAATAAGTAAGGCGTCGAGAAATTTCTAAATTCAAGTGGAAATTGGTTTTATTAAAATAACAAACAGTATTAAATGTTAAATTTATAAAAATAAATTACTTACAGCACTAACTGTAAATCTGTCAACATATATTCAATGCTTAAAATTAAATCTATTCCAGATAAATTTTACTCATTTAGGAATTTAAAATATATATATTTCTATACAAAATAACAGAATGTGGTTAAGTTAGATTCAGCCCGAATTTGCCTAGAACAATTATATATATATATATATATATATATATATATATATATATATATATATATATATATATATATATATATATATATATATATATATATATATATATATATATATATATATATATATTATAATAATTGTATTTGATATATTTTTAAATGTGTATCAATTTAGTATTATTTAATGGATTCCAATTTATTTTTACTCATTCAAATATTTAAAATTTATATTACGTCAACACAATTGTTTACAGTAAACGGAATTCCACCAGCCTTATTGTCAAAGCTCGAAAATTGTTTTCAATCATACAAGTTTAATGTGCTTGTGGACGAGATTTTCGATTATCTCCTTTAAGAGATACAAATTATAAGAAAAAATTATCATAATAATCTTGATCTAACAAGGAATTTCCGGGTACTATTTTCAGAAAATATAGATTTGCAAAAAAAAAAAAAAAAAAAAAAAAAACGATAAAACCGACAGTTAATAAAGATGCCATATAAAACCAGATGCAATAAGTGAGACAGATAAAAATAAATCAATGGATCGTCATCACAAATTAAAATCAAAATTGAACCAGACATATTTTCTAACATTTCCCCTTCCTTCTTATTAAAATTCTTTGTTACAAAATAGCAGTGTCACTAAATGAAACAATGCTTATCTATGTGGAAACTGAGAAAAACCCACACAACGAGCGAAGGAAAAAAAAAAAAAAAACTCCACGCACATTACTTCATTAAAAAATCTGTTTAGTTCTTCGTTTAAAAGCTGTGTTATTCAATCTTCTTGACCCAGCTTTTCTTCGACTGCATCAAGTGGCAAATATAACTTTAAGCAGATTTGGAAAGAAAAAAATAAATACGAATTCTTCTTTATTTAAGTAATCTTGACATATAACATTAAGCAGATCACTAATAAGGCATATATTTCTTTGGAACTGTTCAGGAGAAACAATCATAAATAAAGGAAATAAAGAAAACTTAGTTTTGTTTACAATTTCTCGTTCATCATTCGCATGCTAGCATTAAAAGAAACAAAATGCTAAGAATCGCCAAGATATTTTTTTATTTTCAATTTCCTTGTTTGAAGACAGAAATTCATTTAAAGGATAAGACATGACATATTGTTCCATAAATTAGGTAAAAAAACAGTAAAAACATATAATATGAAATTTATTATCCAAGGAATTTCATTTTGATACAGAAATTTTTAAGTAAATGTGTTTTTGAAGAACATATCAGTGTCAAGTAATGTATGATACAACAAAATACAATATAGGAATGATATTTCCTTTTTATTATTGCTCTTAATTTATAAGTTGTTTAGTGATTCAAGTTGTAAATTCAGAAGTATCAGATCATCCATTTGAGGTTAAATTTGATTTAAAATACGGAAATTATATATATATATATAATGAGGATTATAAATTAAGATAATTATACTTTCTCTCTATAGTTATTAACTAATTTTTCAAACTAACTGGATAGTAAAAATTGACGACAATATCAAATCATGTAAGCTTTTATAAAGCAGTTTATTGATTTGCATTTTCAACAAGTTGTAAATAAAATTTATATTGAAATCTCTTAGGAAAATTATAAAAAGTAAAAACCCAATCAGTTAATAGGATATATTAGAAATTAAAAGTATATCAAAGCATAGCAATCATAATTTTGTATCATATGCATGCAGCAGATATTTTCTATTTTCAGACGATATTCTAAAAATGTCGAAGAAGACACATTTGAATTTCAGTGTATTTCTGTGCATGAAAGAGAAGTAAAATAATATAATAATAATAACAAAAAACCTTCAATTCGACATGAGGACTTACAGCATCTGACTCCAACAGACATGCTTTTTCCTAAACACATTTACATCATTCTAAGAAGCATACGATGATTCCAACAGTGCAAATATGCTTCTTCTCATAGGAAATGGCAACAGCTGGAAATGCAATTTATTTAAGAGTCCCCACGGTTACAAAGTATCACAAAAATAAAGAAAAAAAAAAACCTTCTCCCTTCAGGAATGATCCAAAAAATAAATAAAATAACAGCGGTTTAGAATTCACATATAATATTCGCAATTAATAAAGTAAAATATTTAAAAATAACATAAAATATCTGCATAATAGCTAAGAATGAATAAAATATGAATTGACACACACATTAAATCTCAACATATAATCTTTCATGTAAATAATGTTATTTTGTAATAAAAAAAGAAAATGCAATCTTACTTCATCTATGATTAGAAATATTTATTTATAGAGTTATAAACGCGTGTTTTTATTTTATTTTGAACAATTATTAATTTGTTAATTTAAATATTATAAACTGATTGTGCTTTACTTGGCAAATTAGATGACTCCACTTTCTGAGTTTTATTAATTATTAATTGCAAAGCTGTATATAATTAGTAATTGTATATATTCAGAACAAATTTCATTTATAATAAGAATGAACACCACAAAATACAAATGTAAATATTATAAAAAAATTAATCTTAAAAATAATATAAATTTTTTTAATATTTTTCTCAGATTATTGATTTATGGAGTTAATCGATTCAGCAAATGAAGCATTCAATTAATGATTCTTAAAAGTAGTAAATTAAAATTACTAACATTACACAATGTTATTTGACCATTCATAATTTTAACAAGAGTTAAATTAAAATATAAGACATCCCAATTTTAATAATTTTGAAAATATCACAGTGTACATAGAATTAATAATTGCTGTTTCATCGCATAACTTGCTTACATATTATTTCATTAAATAAAAAAAATATTCCTAAGATAAAATGCAATAAAAAATATGAGAAACAGTTTTCTTAAAAAATTGACACAGTTTCGAAACTTAATAAAGTACCAAATATATAAAATTTTAGTAATCATGCGGATCTAATACTAGTTTGTTGCCATGCGTAAATTGCATTTTTATATTAAACAAAAGAAACATGTAACTTGAAACAATATCCTGGAGAAAAAAAATTAAAAATGGCGAATGTTATATGACACTCAACTAGATATACATCATAGCATCAATTTGTGATGCTCTACTTTTTATTATTCGACGACGAACACACTAAAAGAATCAACTTCTACTTCAAAAATAAAATCGTTTTCAAACAAATGTTTCTACTAAGACAGCTTTATTTAACACATCCTGCTAAGCCCACACATATGTTTGCAGAACACGCAGGTGGCAGCAGTAAACCGCAACCAATCAGACATCAAGATTTATCCACTCAAGAACCAGTAGATAATAATATACTTGCTAAATAAGACAAGTAATTCATATGTTTTCCATTTGATTTCTCATTTTACTCAGAAATTCTAGCATTATTTGAGGAAAATAACGGAATTATTACAAATTTCCTGATTAATACTAGGAATGTGACATAAAATTATTCTTTATTTATTTCCATTTTTATCATTATTTTAACATTTCAAAATAATGCGTTTATTTATCAGCTACGCAATATTTTCAAATAAAAAGAAATATACATTTTCGAAAACATATACATCACGAACTAGCAACGGTAAAAGCCTACGAAAATAAAAGTTTAATTTAAAAGTAAAAAGTGTGACAGCATAAAATATACATTAAAATATAATAATAAAATATTTTTCTTTCTGAATTCAAAATTGTAATTCAGTTTTTTAATTTAAGGTAGAATATTTAAAAATCTTTAACAAATATTTAGCAACAGTAAAAAACATAAATATCAGAAATTCTCCAATTATTAAGAATTACATTATGTTAAATATTCCATTTCTTTGAACGAATGTTAATCAAATTAAAAATTCTAATAATTGACAAAAACTAATTATAGATGCTTAACCCAAATTCAAATTACGATTTATTAGCTACATAAATTCATTAAAAGGGAAATGTCAAACAATAAAAAAAGAAACTTTTATGGCTAGATGAGATGGGGTATTGGGAACAAACTTTCCAAAAGAAGTATCTCCATTTAAGTTATATAGTTCCCAATACGCCATCTCATCAAGCCATAAAATATTCTTTTTTTATTGTTTGACGTTTCTCTTTTAATGAATTTATCACATTATTCTTCTAGCTAGTAAATTGTAATCCGAATTTGTGTTATTTTCCCCCAATGGCAGATTGTAGACAGTTACAACTGCAACAGAGTCTATTATAATCTATTGTTCCCTGATACCCAAGGAACCGGCCAGACACAGCGACCTCTTAGTCGCCGAGGCGTTATCCCGGGTGCACCACAGGGGGTCATCGCACCCTCACACATGCCATAGGAACTCGTTTATAGGATAGGCATCATTCATACACACAAGGAAAGGACAAAGATAGGATAGAAAAAGAGAAAGTACATCCATGCCTGAACCGGGATTCGAACCTAGGACCCTACTATTCGTTGTCAGGCACGCTGACCACTAGACAAGTTAGCCGGCCTTAAGGATTATATAAGTCATTAGAAGAAACTCGCTTCTAATCACTATGAAGTCACGTAATTCATATTATTTTTGTGCATTTCTAATAATTCATACAATTTCCTACATTAAACTATTACAGTACACTAAATATGTATTATCAGTATGCATCAAAATACTGTTCGCTTGTACTTGCTTAATATACAAGCTCCTAGATTCAACAAGAAAAAAATCTGAGCAGTACAAGATGATATGAAGGACAACGAGGCAATTTATAAATACTGATATACATAATTAATATTAATTTATAATATAAAAAATAATCGAATTTTGAAAATTCTTAAGAATGCTTGGAAAGAAAATAAAAAAAGTGCGAGTTTATGATCAGCGAAATGTAATTTAATTCTTGTATAAAAGTAAAGATAAAAAATATGAATTTTTCTCATTAACTATTAAAAGACAGGAAATCTATTTTTCTCAACTTAGTGAAAATCAAAGAAAAAATAATAAGAAATAAAAATATACGTGTTTTTTATATAAGCAAGAATTTTAGCTCTAAATTTTCATAAGATAATTATAAAAAAAAAAAAAAAATTAGAATTCGTTCAACGATTGAAAAATTGGATGAAAGAATTAAACTTGATCAAATTAAAATGTCTCAATTGAACGTTATTAAATATCTTCAAAATCTGTGGTTTATTAATTTAAAAAATCCGAAATATTCGCAAAGCGAGAGGAATTTCATTGTTTTGAATTTTATTTTTTCTTCTAAAAGAACACCCACAATATTGACGATTCGATACGCTTACGTTTTATACTTAAATAAAAGAAACTTCACAAGTGTTGTTAACACTTATGCCTATCAGTACAAAAAAATACTTAATATTGCTGAATAGTTTGTAATTTATATAACTGATTTATCAACAGGGAATCGAAATTCGATTATTATCATTTTTTTCAAATGCATAAAGATGCAAAATCAGCGAAATTTATAGGCATATAATTAATTATACTAAATATTTTACCACACAGTATTTATTTATTATATATTTGAAAAACATTTATATATTTTAAAAGAATTTTGAAAAAAATTATAGTTTATATAAAAAAAATATTAAAATTATCTAAATCATATCGAAACAGGATGACGATTTTCTAAACTTAGAAATGAAATCGGATTCAGAAGGTTATGTTTGTTATGTCTACAGCCACTTTTTGTATTCATGAGCGGTTTGATTGTCGCTCTCAGGCTATTTTGGGCGAACAAGTTTTTAGTTCGATCTAGACCTACACAGTTTCAAGTAAATTCTGAATCATAATAAAAATCATTATCTGAAATAAGAATCAAACACGAGAATTGCCCAGCTGAAGTCCTACACACCATATATTCAGCTGCCAGTAAGTTTGTTTATGAGTGGAAAATAACAAGAACGCCAAAAGAAGTTTTCGAAAATCAATTTTATAGTAAGGTGATTCCAGAAGTAAAAAGTGCTCAGACACATGACTAAGTACTCATTTTAACTCAAAAATTTAGTTACTGTAAGATTATAGCAATGATATTTCTCCTTTATCTTGGCGTTATGGCTTAAGTGTGTCGTTGTTCTCAGAACTATGATGGCGGTAGATTGGCAAGGTCGTCGACAAATCGAAAAGGAGATACCAGACAATGAGGAACACTTCGATACCCCAGGCTGGAGGTCGAGCGCTAAGACAACCACCTTGTCTCGTTAAAAATACTTCCGATTCAGAAGTTTCGAAAGGAATTTTCCGGATATTACATATCCAACGCTCAGGTACGAATCAGAATTTGAAACTTGGAAGATAAAATGTACGAGCTTGGAATTCAGATACACTGGAAATAGCTGGTGGAAAGTTATCCTGCCGAATAGGGTCAGATGGCAAAATCTAGAGATAACTTTGACATGCAACAAACAGTAGTGTTCAGGAAAATTTAATGTAAAAATAAAATATATTGTGTATTTAAAATAAATTTAAAAAAAACTAAAATATTTCTAATTATTCAATCAAACTTATAATGTTCAATCGTTAAGAGGCAGTTAACTTTCATCTAAAGAAATGTACTGTAATTTTTTCGCCTTTATTAATTGCGTAATTAATTCATGTATGTGATAGATAAAAACTTTATCAAACGCAGTAAGTCTCATAAAAATGTGAGGAAAATAACTGATTATATTTTTTGGATAAATTTTTTTTAAAATTAAGTTTTAACAAAGTAATATTTTTAATGAAAATACAAAGAAATCAAGTCCATCAACTATTTATTTTAGTTTCTAATTTAACTAATACTGGACGTGGATTCGAATCTCACTTCTGTGAGAGTGAAAGCGTCACCAAAGGGCCATCCTCAGCGACTGGACTTTTTGAAGGTCCCGAACCTGACAGAAAGAGGAAAAGTAATAGAACGACGAGAAGAGCCGAGATAGCGACGTGAAGGCGTACAAACTGCTTTTCGACAAACATTAACTATGAATTATATTTCTCTAAGACGACATTGGATTATTATTTGATATTCATTTGTGAATATGTAAATAGTATTTGCCTGTAATTTCGAAGCCATTATTAAATAATCCACTTATGGTGCTGGACTTTTTGAAGGTGTACGAACTCATGGAGCTGGTCTAGCGCTGCTGACCTCTAGAGCATGCAACAACAACAACACACACACACATATATATATATACAAAAATTCCAACATATTTAAATTTTAAGTACATTTTAAATGCTAAATAAATCTTTCATTGAATATTATTCTGTCAAAATAATAACTTTCAACAGAAAAACCAAGGCAGCTAATAAAATTCTGAGAAAAAAGAAAATATACAGCAACATTTCATATTTATTAACCAAATAAATAATATTCCATGGATATCCCAACAAATTGAATGCAGGAAGTTTAAAAATACTCCCGGAAAAATTTTTTATCTATAAATAATTAGATAATGAACGCAAAATTAGTCAGAAGTGTGACGAGCAACTTATCATCACTATAATAGCGGAATTAAATAATGCAATTCAGAGAATCAAACAAAAACCACGGCTATAATTAAAGAGACATTATAATTAAAAAGGTGCTAGAAACATGAATCACTGCTTTCACTTTTCAAGGAAATGACAATGAAAAGTGCAACAGCATCGGAAATCCTCGAAAGTGTCACTTTCAATCATATGACATTGCAAGATGGTGAAAATGAGTACGAAAATAAAACATACAAGTTCCTGTGAATATTCATTTCTACCGAGATGAATAATCGTTTTCTCCAAAAATGTTAACGAACAATTACGTTTATCCACGCATTTCTGGAAAGATGCTAATAATTTTAATAAAGGCACAAACTGAGTAGTTCTATATTTCCGGAAAATGGCTAATAATCCTAGCGTGTATATAAAAGCAATTACACATGTGAAATTAAGAATTACACGAACACAAACTAATTTATAATGAACATCAAAAATATAAAGGTAATTAATATTAATAACATTACAATTTATAATACAGCTGACAGTGTTATTTCAAAAATATTAATAGTGTCCACTGCGATTGTGCGTCATTGAAGTTGTTCAAAGGTTCATTTATGTAAAAATTATAGTGAAACATTTTTATACGTTTCTTCTTATGAGCTAAATTTACTAAACTGGAATAACAAATAATTGCTTTTACGCTTCAATAGTCATCATTAACTATCTTCTAAGAATATTTTTCATAATGTGATACACTCTGGAATCTGTTAAGTCTGGATTCGGAAGGTAATGAGTTCAAATCCCGGTTTAACCGAAGATCCGTCGTGTTCGCTAAAGCCGGCTGGGGCACCTTAAAACCGGACGTGGTCAAAATGTCCTCTAAGTAAAATGTTACCGCTGGGGGTGGCAGGCCAAGTATTGGGGGTCTTCTGTTTGTCCGTGTTCCAAAATCAAGAAGACTCCACCCTGCTTCTTCTATCTCACTGTAAAGCCAAACTGAAGGCTAGGTACAGGGTAGCATGCTAGTTGAACAAAAACAACATTTTAGAATCGCAAAGAAGAAAACTGAGAACTCTGAAATATTCACAACGATGGATATACAAATAGAGAAATGAACGTCTTAACTTGTTACTTAATCTACAGTAGTTGAGATCCAATCCAGTTCTATTCCGAACATAGTGATGCTATTATTGTCTCTCGATGAGTCTATATTTAGTAAAAATGTATTCACTGACCACCAAGCTACTAAGCACAACAAAAAATAAATAACCCATTGTTGTGTTTGAATATATATATATATATATATATATATATATATATATATATATATCCTTTTTCTTCGCTGACTCACAGGACATCCATGAAAAGATGTATTAAAATTGAAGTAAAAAAAATCAGTTTTTACTTATAATCTTTGAAAAAACAATATTTTAGTATTAAATGAGTATTATAGGTATACATAAAATTCTTTTATTTAGTAAAATAACTACTGCTGCTTAAATATTTTCAAATTGTAGTGGAATAGTTGTAATTTAAATTATATATTAAACATTATATCACTCAGAGCTTGATGGAAAAATTGCCCCAATTTTAAGCAGTTGCTCTGTTTTAGTCACACAACAATAATTTTTCTAATATTATACAGTAATGTGCATAATGCTTTTATCAAACCTAACTTGAAAAAATGTTCTAAATGTATAGCTAGGGAACCATATACCAGGTTCATTTATTCTTTCACTTACTTCTTCATTAGATTTTGCTTTTTATTCAATATTTAAGCAAAATCTATTATGTATAGATTGTTTTTCAACAAATATACTATGGAAATTCTAAATTCTTTCAAAATATATTAAGAATATTAACAGCTTAAAATATAAATTGCAGTGAGATATGTTGCATGAAAAGTATTTATTTCTGGTTTTAAACAATAAAGTAAAACATATATTAAGTAGTTAGTATGCATGAAAAAAAATTTTTTTAGAGACTTGCATTTTTGGAAACCCTTTTTAATACTAATTGTAATTTGAGAATATGAATCAAATAGAGCATATTAATTATAGCAACACGACGATTAAAAAAATTCAAAATACCTTCACTAAATAAATTAGATTATGATAGTCAAATTTTTAAATTCAACGAAATTCTTTTGATTTTAGGAAATATAACTGGGTGAAAATTCTTTTATTTTTTTTTTTTTTGTTTAGTAAATAGTTATGAAAATATCCATGAAAATAACTCAAAGGGAAAAAATTCTTGAAATTAAATACGCGGAAAACTATTATCTGTAGAATACATACAATACATAATTACATAGTAATTTTTTATTTAACATATCATCGAATGAAGAATTATGAGTGTTAAAAATAAAACACTTTATACCTGGATTGAATTCGTTCTTGTACTTGGTTAAATAGAGATAACCTTTAATATTTCTAAATATTTATCAAAAAACTTCTGCTTTAAGACATCAAAATACACATAGATTATACCATTACTTTTAAAAATACTATTTCGCAAAGAATAGATTAAGAATCACTGTTTTTCGAATTTCAGTAACTGTGACTGCGAAAGTTTTTTCATTTATTACCTGATATTCTAATAATAAAAGATTAATTTCTGATATAATTAAGAGATGAGATTTATTGCTATAATTTATTGATAGAAAAGTAAAATTTGATAAGACCTTTTCCTTAAATTCTCTTTAAATAGCATTTCCTTATTTTTATTAGTCGATAAAATGAAAGTACTACGCTCTTTCATACAAACTGATAGTTAAGGCTACAAAACAGCTAGAACAATGGATTTAATTTTCGTAAGTTAGATAAAATAAAAAAATATCCTTGAAAGTTCCATCAAATTATCGATCGTTTTATTCTTATCGTTTTAAAGTTGATACTAGCCTCTTCAGAAAATTTACGAAATTATGCACTGTGTGAATTGTCTTCTCACGGACTTCTCCCGGAGCAATTTTGGCTAATAATTAAGTTTTAAACTAAATTACTGTTGCAACATGTTTCTTCCTCCTTAGTTTATTAGAATAACGTTAGCAATACTTATTATTTAGTTTTTCTCTTTATCAGCATGTTCGCAAACAATTTGTGTATTTTTAATTTATTTCAGAGATAAAAGATATAGCCTAGTTAACATTTCAACAACCAATATTACGCATTTATAAATGTTTCTTAAAAACTTATACATTCAGGGAAAACATATCTCTTAAAAGTTTAATTTCAACATTTGCCGCTGATTCTAATCAAATAAGGAAGTTATGGATTAAGGCATGCGGACAGTACTAGTGATGATATTCCTTTTATAGTTACACATAGATTAAGATGTCTCACTGCTAATAGAATTGCTCAATTCTGATATTTCTTAACCTAATTATAGATTAAAATGTGGGGGGAAGTGTGCACGTTAAACATTTTTATTTTTTCGCAGATACGAGGGTCACTCTGAAATTTTTTAGATACAACTAGGTTTTCAAAGTTATACTTACAAAATTTAAGGTGTGTTTAAAGTAGTCTTCTCCAGCATCAATGCACTTTTGTAGACGAATTTTCCACAGATAAAATGCCTCAAGCCATTCATTTCTTGGAATAGATGAAAAATATGCATTTATAGCCACACCAATCTCTTCTTCTGAATGAAAACGACGTCCACGTAAGTTCATTTTTAGATTAAAGAATAACCAAAAGTCACACATAGCTAGATCAGGTGAATACGGCGGATGTTCAATCACTTTAATTTGTTTTTGTTTAAGAAACTCAACAGTTAATCCGGCTATATGTGAAGATGCATTGTCATTGTGAAGCATTAGTCCCCTAACATTCAGTTCTTGTAGAATTTCTGGAAGACATTTAGTGGTATACCAGTTTGCTGTTACTGTCTTCTGTCCTTCCTACTTGATGGCTTTGACCAATCCCGTACTTCTGAAGAAAACGGCATGCATCATTTTTTTCGTGCGCATTGTTTTTTCACCATTGTCGGCGTGGGGATCATCTTCAAAGACCCATACTTTGCTTTCTTGATGTGTTGGAACGTCAAAAAACGATATGTACGTTTCATCCCCTGTTACAATTTTAAAAATGATGCGGTGGCCACCATCATTTAGCAATTTGCAAGTTTCTTTACTGATACTGACACGATCCTCTTTTTAGTGCTCAGTTAGATTATGGGGAACCCAACGGCAAACTACTTTTTTCATATGTAATTCTTCATGAATGATTTTGTGAATGGCTGCGGATCCAATGTTAAGTTCCTTCTGTATCATTTGATAGGTACAACGATTATCATTGATTAACATTTTTTCGTATGGCAGACACATTATCCGAGATTACTGCCGACTGCGGCCTTCCTGTGTATTCTTCATCCTGAAGAAAATTTCGACCTCTTTTAAATTCTCTAAACCATCTGAATACAGTAGCACGAGCTGGAGATCATCACCAAATGCTAATTGAAACCGTTGAACGCATTCTTCTTGATTTAATCCTGCTTTAAAATCGTAGAAAATCATAGCGCGAAAATGTTCTCGCAGCAACTCCATTATCTCTTCTGTTTAAAATTTATTCTACGCCAAACAAGTTGAAGTAAGTCACTAAAAATTCGTCTTATGTGTTAAAATACTTTGTAATTTAAAATTAAACCGTTATATTTATTTTGTAAATTCTCGTCTGCGCATATTTCAAATATTTCAGAGTAACCCTCGTATGATTTGCAGGATACAACTCAAGAGCTTTATAATTAATTGTAGGTCATATGATACAGTAGGTATTTCGCTGATGACACGATTAGGTATTCAATATATCTCTTGTCAAAAACTGATACAGTTTGTGTTTAATATATCATTATATATGTAACTTTGACATTCAGACAAATGAAAAAGTTTATCGTTGTGTAATTTTGGGAAATTAATCTCCGAAAAAAATTCTAAATTTGATCTTGACTATAGAAGGACAATGGATGTTGGGTATAGAGTCTGTTTTTTATGCGCACATATGTCGCTGTCGTTGCTTATAATTTTTTTGATTTTATCTCTTGCAGTATATAATTACGATATACTATCTTTGAAAGTTTTCCCAGAATGTATTGCATGTTGGAGATTAAAAGAACAATACAGCATTTCTTAGCAGTTAAGCTATCCATTAAAAAGTGTTACAAGATAAAAAAAAATAGGCTGACACACCTCTTACCTAAATAAATGATATAAAATTTTTGTTAAAGATCTAGTAATCGGATGGAAGCATTCTATGAATTCCTCCAATGGACAATTTAAAACTTATCAAAATTGTATGTCACGTGACAAAAAGTAATTATTTGAAAGAAATCAAATTCCTAGTATATATCAAATTCCTAGTATAAATCAAAAATATATGTTGTCAGATACAGAATAAATAAGTACAAAAAGAAAAGCTGCAGTTTTTATAAAGTAATTTTTTAAACTAAAAATAAATATGCCTCTTTTTCATGATAAACTTAAGTTAATTTACTTTACATTAAATACAATGTCCTTGTCTATTGAATGGGGAAAAGTTACTCGAAAGTCAAATTTCATAGAGTAAATAAACATTTTACAGTCATGAAATAAACCAAATCATGTCTAATAAACAATTTTATCTAAAAGCAAACATAGTATATTGTTACCATAAACATGTAGTAATATTTGGAATCAGTACATTTCACTGAGAATTTTCGTTCCTGTAAGCTTTCTTATCACCCAATAAGATGCCCAGTTTATTTTTGATTCGACCAATAAGATTTCACTAATTTATCATCAATTTGTATTCATTTGAGGGAAATGTTCAAAGTATTTGCGATAAACACAGTCAGAGAAAACTTAGATATGTGTAATTATCACCATGTTTTGTCAACAGAACTTTGACTCAGATTGACAAGTAAATTGCTATACAGAAATTTTGGCAAAGTATTCGTAAAGATGGATATGAATCAAAGTGCTAGGTCTGGGGTTTACATTTTTTTACAAATTATAAATTCAGAATTGGGAGCCCTGTTTTAAAGGTAAGCGAGAAAAGTGATAAAGAAAAGTAGTTTAAAAACTTGGCGATCTAATTAAAGAAAATCGAAATGAAGTAGAAATAATTAACAATTCGCTTCACACATTAATAAGAATTTTAGATTAAAGTAATAAAATAATTTTGCATTGACTGTTTTTAGTGTAAGGTTGACCTTCTACTTAAAACATTGCAAAGTCTGATCAAACGAAACTTAAGCCTGACATTTTTTCTTGGTTTGAAAAGAGCCCATATATGCACTTTATTACAATAAATTCCCGATTATTCGCGATGTCTATATTCCAAAAAATTTCAATCCTTAATAAAAATGTCTCAGTGTAAAGAGATAGGAATGTTAGACTGATTTTCTTAACATTAATCACGTTCATTAATTAGATAGTAAATCATAAATCAGATCTGTAAATCACAGCATAACAAAATCTAACACTATTCAGTAAGTTTAGGACTCCTTCTCAACTTGTAAAGAAATAAATTTATAAGTTTGTAAAAAAAAATGATTATTTCGCTATCCTCAAGAAATAGATATATTTATGTTATTTAAGTTACCAATAATGCGTATGAGAGAATTATTCAAATGTACATCCATATTATTTTCAAAAAAAAAATCCTGACAGTTATGCCATTTTTTTCCGAAAATAATCAAGAATTTTCTGCCTCTGATTAATATTTAGAAATAATATTAGAAGTTTCCAGCAAATCTTTCCTTAAATTTAAATGAATTTGCTTCTGGTTTATTACAACACTGTGAAATCAAATTTACAATTTTATATAATCATGAAACTTACATTTCATTAAGGCTTAAACTATTATTCCTTTCATTTAAAAAGTATAATATTGTATCAGACGATATTTTGAATAAACATTTTTCTTTTATTCAGTGTCATTTCAATATTTTTTAAGCAGTTTATTTACTATGAGTGCGCATGGTTTTTATAGTTTAGAATCTTAATCACGTAAATATAACATATTTTATGTATGGAAATAATTTAAGATATAAAATATATTTTAAATAAATATTCAATAGACATTTACACATAAGCTTTTTTAAGATATAAAATATATTTTAAATAAATATTCAATAGACATTCACACATAAGCTTTTTTAAGAAAGTATTTAATTTGAATACTTACATAAAAATTTTTTTAAATAACATAAAATTTGTGAAATGAAGTTTTATCGTAATAATTTGTAATAATTAAATAAATTTATTGATCTATCTATAATCTCTCTCACACACACACACACATACATATATATTTTTATACAAGGTGACAACTTTATCCTGTAGACAAAAAATATTGTATTAAACTAAAAACATAGAATTTATTTTCAAAAAACTAACTTTACTTAAGTCATTTGTTACTTAGATACAATATATTTAAATATTTTCAAAATGGCTCCCTTGGGCATCGATACAGAACCTAAACATCGCGTAAAATTTTCTGCAATGGGCCGCAGTTCATCATGCGTTAATTTAGCCTATTCCTTCTTAAGAGTACCCTTTGAGCATTCCCAAGCTTCGATGTGGCTTATAGCATACTCTTGATTGCAGAATAGACCAAACACTATAGTCCATTTGGGTTTAAGTCAGGTAAATAGGGGGGCCACATTCCCACAATCTGAATTTGCTTTAATCCAGCCTCAAATAAAGCAATTATTTGCCGTCGTTGGTTTGGCATATTATTTCAAACAAGGAAATAAAAAATTAACTATTTGTTTTACTAACATTATGATCTCTTAAGCAAATGAAATTTTTATAAAAAGTGGCGGACAAGAATTAAACCAATCAAAAGCAGTACAATTATGTCAACAGTATAAAGTTGTCACCATGTATATAGCGTAATGTAAGTACAGTAAAATAAAGAAATCTATGTAGTTATAATTTACCGATTTTTATGCATATTTTACAATGAGGTTGTTTCTTTATGATTATATAAAATTATACATTATGTTCTTTATGCAAATATTCACTTAATATATTTAAGTTTGAATTGATTCATTGAAATTTTAGGAATTTGAAATCATAATTATTTCTTAATGTGGCAATTATACATAAACTGAAGATTAATTATTGTCACTGAAACCGGTCTTGCCCAAGAAAATGACGTTTCTAACAACCTGATCATTAATTGAAACTACTTTCCTCGTTAAATTGAATAATTTCCCCATTAATATTTGGATTTCCGTCTGTGATAAATATTTACTATTTCAAAATGCATTATTACAAAATATGAATACTTGGATGAAAAATTTTAAATTCCACCAAAAAGAAATGTATGAATTTTGAAGATATCTATCACAAAGTATATTCTAATTTTATATATTTTTAGCATTCAGTAACAATGTCTACAATGAAATGAAATAATAACAATTTATATATTTATAAATTGTTATTATTTTATAAACTACTACTTCAATAGAAAATAAAAAAATTATCAATAAATTTTATTAGAGAGTACACATTTAGTATATATAATAAATTGTTATAGAAACAATATCAAAAAAGCATTATAATTGAATATAAGTAATTTTGTTTTAAAGGAATTATATATATATCCTCTTAAAATAAAATTACTTTTATATATTTAGTTTAAGTAATTTAATTAATTTTAATTTTATTCACAATTAATATTAGACATATTTAATCAAGACGGAAGACTTAATTTTATTTTAAATTATCAATTGTATAATAGTAATTAATACGCAAGCCACATTTTAAACTTCAAAAATATAATTGGTGTTCTATTAACGTGTCTGTTGTACAACCAAATCATCAAATGACAGTTGGAACAAAATTTCACTTTGGAATCCCGTTGGAAAACTTTTTTGTTTTAATCAATATTTTTTTATTTCTGATATATTTAATTAATATTAAGAAAAATTAATGTTCGTATATTTTTTCTATTTATGAGAAAATTTAAAATCAACCTGGGGCACTTTAACCCTAATTACTCCCTTTCATGAAGGCTTATAATAAGAATCATATTTAATAAAAATATGAACATAGAATAATTAATTTGGGACTTTGAAAGAATGATTATAAACAAAGAAATATTTTAAGGTGAATCAATTCATGTTGATTCCCTTAATTGAATTCATAAAAATAAATCCATCATTGCTACGTTGAAACGTGCAAGAATAAAACAAGAGCTAGACATTTAATTTGAGTGAATGGTAAAAGTATAGTATTTAGTAAATTCAATATTCTAAAATATGTTTATCAAAATGATATCTTTAAACGAGCTCAAAGATAAAATGTTATCTGGAGAACGTGTTTTCTTCATGGGAGTACAGAATAAGATAAAGTGAAACACAGATAAGCGAAGAAAGACAAATTTATTTTAGCTCAGAAACTACTATCAGTGTTGATAAGTCAAAAACAAAATTCTAAGATATTGCATTTATTATCCAAAAGAGATGATGAATATTTTAATACCATTTAAATATTAACATTTTATTGCATTTTAAAAGAATTAATAAATAAAGCTTTGACAATGGTTTGTTTTTTAATAATATCGGAGATGAATTTTTAGACTTTAGAAACTCTTCAAAAGATTGTATGAAATTATCAGTTTTACGAGGTAATTATTAAGTCATAAAAACTTATTTTCGTCATTTAAAATTAAATTATATTTCTATTTTAATACATATATGTATTTATAATCAAATAATTGTATGTTAATTGATATAACTCTTCATTTTTTTAATAATAATATATATAATAATTAACACACACATATATATACGCGTCTGATAAAGAGAAAAAATCATTATAATTTAATAATATATAAATAACAATTTTTATATACTCTCTTTATTTAAATTTTTGATCGAAAATTTTATTATTTGATTGAAAAAGATTCAATTTAGCGTTGAAGTAAACTTGAAAATATGAATAATTTGACTAAAAGGAAGTATGATGAACTACATACATTTATTAGTAAAATTAAACTAGGATATATAAATGCATTTTTATCAAATCTTATCGAACATAAATTCGTGAAAAAAGATTAAATCGAAATTTAAGTATTTGTTTACAAACATCGTACCATAAATTTTATAATTAGAATATAATTTCGCCAGTTTTTAAAATCGTTAAAAATAAATTTTAGAACAAGTAGATGATAAATTTTGGATATTTTAAAAATTTTTTAAAATTTAATATTACGAATTTAAGTTTCAATACAAAAAATCAACGATTTATAATTTTGTTCGAAATTCCTATTTTTAAATACATTTTCCTGCTTCTTAAAATAGTTTTCTAGTTTTATGTTTAATTAACCATAATGTGTGTTAAAGCTATTGTTTCTTTATCTCCAAAAGAGTAACTATTAGAAAACACCACTAAAAACATTTAATCTAAAATTCCATTAACTATGATTCAAAATATGCATAATTAAAAATTTTTATCACACTATTTTTAATAAGGAAATACTATTTTAAATGTAAAATATGTAGAAAACTTAAAATATGATAGCTTCATATTTATTTCAAATTACAAAAAGACAAAGTTATGTTCAGATTGTAATTTTTAATAATCCTAGCAAATATTTAAAATAAGTAAAAATTCATTCATTCAATGATAAAAATTTTAACTGTACATTAGATAATTTTAAATAAAATTTACTCAATGGAAGAAAATTTCATTATTCCAAGGAATAATTTTTAACCAAAATAAATAACAATAAAGTATAAACAAAAAAAATTATCATTTTTTTTTACATATCCTATTTTTAAAACTGTCACTCATTAACTGAAAATGAAAGGGTTGATAAGGTAGAAAACGTGAGTAAACTAGCTAAAGATACGGAGGTCAAACACGCCCAAAACACCTGGTGGTCTGCCGGTTAAGAAAAAAGTAAACAAAAGGTTATCGTTATCAAACAAACAAATTGAACCACAGAACAAATTTTTGAATGCGGAGAGAAACAAAACTTATTTCATTGTTTACTATTTCACTCAATTTCGAGAGATTTTTGATAAAGTAAATATTAAAGCAAAAAGGAATACAGTTGTAAACATTACCGTTTTAAATTTAAAAAAAAAGAATCTCTTTCAGAATACAATTAATTATCAGAAATTTCTTACCTAATAGTTTACGCGGCATGCTCGTAATTTACGTAATCCAAAATTTAAGTTTCAGGTATCCGTTTTTAAATTTTGAGAACACACACCACAGATGGAAAAAGCGCCATTGGGTAACAAAGTTCCGAACATATCGTCATCCAACTTCAGTATGTTTTTCCAAGGTAGTTGTTCAGCCACTCAGGTTTGCGGTAGTAGGGTTGCTTTGTATACACACATTGGTCTTCCACATCTTGGCAGTTTATCTGCTGGGGTTGGATGAAAAATGAATTCACTGTTGTTAATTTTTTTTTTTTTTTTTTTGATGAAATTGTGAAATAAATTTTAAAAAAATAATTTTTTTAATTTATAAGATGTTTTTTAACGAATCTTTTATTAAAATATTATAAAACGTGAAAGAATAAATATAATTAAAAAATCAAAAATGAACAAAAATAAGTCACATTTAATCCAAAATTAATCAAATATTTATAGTTAAATGTAATTAAAATATAACTAAACCCGATGTGAAAGACTTCGTTTATAAATGAAATTTGTTTTGATTGATAATGAAGGAAATCTTTCAAAAAATATAAAACTAAAAATTATGTGAAGTATTTAAAACCTTTGCTCTTGTATAATTTGAAATAACTTATAATTATATATATTATACTTTAGAATAACTTATTATTAGAAGAAACTTTGTTATCACGTTATTTTGGAATAGTTATATAAATTTTAAACTCATTTATAAAGAAGTTTTTTCCTCTTTTTACTATAACATAAATTTACCATTCATTCATTAACTTTTAAAACGCCAGATATTGCATTCAATATCTCCGTGCTTATTATATATATATATATATATCTATATATGTGTGTGTGTGTGTGTGTGTGTGTGTGTGTGTTATATAAATTTTAAACTCATTTATAAAGAAGTTTTTTCCTCTTTTTACTATAACATAAATTTACCATTCATTCATTAACTTTTAAAACGCCAGATATTGCATTCAATATCTCCGTGCTTATTATGATATATATATATGTGTGTGTGTGTGTGTGCGTGTGTGTTCTTTTTTGTTTAAAATTCTCTACAACATTGATACATATAATATATCAATGATAAGCAGTAAATCTTACTAATTTCAGCATTTTTATTCACTAACTAGAGATTATGTGCAGTTTATAATTTATGATATTAACATTTATTCATAAAAACAGTAAATATAAAAAATGTACTTTAAAAATAAAAAAAATTAAAAAAATAGAAAGCATTATTTAATAAAATGAAGGGTCCCACAGAAATGAAAAGAAAAGAAAAAAAAAAAGAAAAAAAGAAATATTAGGAAAACTTTTATACTGGGGATACACTTAAAATATTTTTTTGTCTAAGCATGTTTCTCAATATTTGAGCAAAAAAAAAAAAAAAAATTGTGATAAGCATTTGTGTCATAAAAAAATAATTATAGTTAAAAAATATTTTTAAATTTTTTGTTTTACAAACCAACATATGATATGCATAAAATGATATTATTTATACTCAATTTCATAACTTTTTGATGAAAAGCTTGAAGGCAATAAAAATAAGTCCGCGTTAAAAAGATGTCATGTTAACGGGATTCGATTGTAACGCCCACATTTTATATATTATACCAAGAATTATGTATTTAAATGGTAAGAGAAAGAAAACGGCTTATGACATTTAGTTAACATTTTAAAACAGTATCTAATTTTTGGATAAATTGTATTACATTTCAAAATTTATTTTGTTTTACTATAATAAAAATTATTTACTCGTCTTTGCCACGTTTTTTTTTATACAATCCAATCTATTTCTTGTAAAAATTAATTTGGACAGATATGACGATCTTAAGAAATGTGTTTTATTTATACCAAACCTAAATCCGAAAACCTTAAAATAGACCCATTTCTTTATGGTTACATTACATGAATAATAGGAAAAGACTACTGAAATATTATTATAAATTTAATATAAATATTACAACTTGATAATAACATAATAAAACAGTTTCTTCCTTATTCATCTATAAAGAAACTCGTAATCATTATATCAATTATTAATTCTAATTATCCCGATTATCCGCTAAATTTAATGACGTGGCTATCGTGGATAAGTCTATTTCCCGGATAATTCATCAAACTTGATAAAAGGAACAAATTAACACAAATATATGCTTGAATGAGATTTAAACGTTCAATAGGAACACACACTTATTACTTGAAGATATCTACTCCCTATTCAACTATTCGTGTTTTTACTTCTTTAGGAAATCAACCAAATGTTTCTGTTTATTTGTAATTGAAATACTTCTTTATTATTAGGGAATGAAGTTTTTTTAGAGTTTAAGCTACAAGTATAACCGGCAAAGCAGATAATCTGTTAACGATTAATAAACAGTTTATTATTGTTACAAAACTGCATAAAAATAAAATAATACATTATCTTAAGCCACTGTTGTCAATAAATTCATTCCTGCAAAATAATAATAACAGTGAATTTTTATAATATATGTAAATATTTTAAGGTTCATTTATAAAAGTATTATTGAATAATATCATATGGGAAAGAAAATAAAAAGATTAAATAATGAATAATCCTATATTCTCACACATTAATAATTTGCTAGTATTTAAAGTCGAAACTTTTTTACGTTTATTGTTATTAAATAGGAGTTATTCGCAAAATATTTTAAAGATTACTTTGCAAAAATATCATAAATTTATGAAGCAATGTCAGCAAATGTTAACTCTTTTACACTAAAAGATTAATTTTTTTACACTGAATAACTTTCACATTTTCTATTGCTCATAAAAATATAAGAAACGCACTTTAAAAGTAAAGATAAGTAACCAAAAACAAAATTATTTGCTTCATAACTTGGAGGAATTTAACTATACAGCCATATTTTTGTTTCATATTCACTCACTTCCAAAAATTAAGCACGAAGATGTAAAATGCAAAAATAATCAACAAATACGGCTTTGATTGACACAATATTCGGCAGGAAAGTAGCATATATATTTACGCATAAATAAAATCAATAATTATATACAGAAATTAAATATTAAATTTTTGTAAGTTATCAGATAATGACATACTGGGAATTTAAACAGAATTTTGTATTAAGTGAAAATAAACAGCATAAAATGAAAAAAAGACATTAATATGGTATGTGACCCCCTCTTATCTGTATACAAAATTTACACCTTGTGACCATGATTTCAATTAGGTGGTCAACCACTGCAGAATTAAATAATAGCCATTCTTCTTGTAGATCAGTTTCCAGCTCAATAAGAGTGGCTGGAGGTAGGAAACGTAAAGATACAGAACGGCCGAGATGATCTCAAAGATTTTCAGTGGGATTAAGATCGAGCAATTCAATGGGATTACAGTAGCTGCACACATCACCTTACCAATGGACGCTGTAGCCATAGATGTCACACGTGTGGAGATCGCTCTGCGATTCCACTTGGCTAAAATTGAAATATATCGATCTTCTGGGGGTTTGTAACCCTTGGACGACTCGCTACGAGCATTCGGACAACTATCTGTGTGGTATGGAATTGTTTCCGTAAACGTGAAATGACAGAATGATGAACGTCGAAGAAAGGAGCAACATCTGAGATCGACTGTCGTGCTTCAACGCGCCCCGGAGCACGCCAGCGCCCAGATTCTTCCATTCTTCTTCTGGAAGCCATAGAAACACGTGTGTATGTCTTGAAAACAAACAGTACGAAAGTTTTAAACGCCTTCTATCAGCACTTACAATCAACTTCTGTAACCATGCACAAAGCTGGTATCTTATAAGTTGACCATTTTCCATATTTCTTGACTTGAAAGAAAGATTGGTTGTTACCTAACATATTTGCATACTTCCATCTACCTCAGCAGCGATTTGCATCCTCTTCAATTTTGATGGGCTTCCGGAAATTAGCATTTTTCTCTCCGTGCTTGACTTTTGGAAGTGAGTGTTTTGGCAGATACACAGAACTATACATTCATCTAAAATGGTGATCCTGGATTGTATTACTTGATTGATTTGTCGTCCAACGATCACTTTTTGGATATGATGACTGATTAAAAAAAGATCATATTAGTTTAAAACAAAATCTAAATCACTACTAACACTTTTCCCAAGCTCGAAGACAAATCCCAGAATATATGAACTATAGAATAACCGTTCATCCATCAAGCTCACCTTTACATATCAATTAACAGTTTAAATTCTTTAATTACCAAGGAACACGTAATTTTGAATTATAATTAATTAATGAGGTTGATGTTTACAGAAATATTCCACTTTTTACGTTACGCCAGTGGAGAAATAGCACGGCCAATGAGCATTTAATGTGTATAGGCTTTCCCATTGCAGTGATCTCTGAGTGGATTCAGAAAAAAATAAATCATCGATTATTTTACAAAATTGGATTTTTCTCTAATCTATGAATCTCGTGGTCATAAAATACATCTAATCGTGAAATAGTATGTCGTAAGCTACAAGCAGGTCGTCGGTTTAAATAGCTGTGTCTCTTAAGCAATCTGATTAAAATTTTACGGGATATATTTCATTGAAGGAACGAAATAACAAACAAAACCAAAAAATAAATTTGGATAAACAAATACGAAATTTTAGATTATTTATTTACATTTTTTAATAATTAACTTTACATTTATTTCATTTGTGTTGATATGAATTTGCTTGAAAGCCATAAATAATGCAGTTCCAATCCGGTTGAAAAAAATAATACTTCACAAAGCTCAGAAATCTGATGAGAAAAGAGATCTTATTCTGATCTAGAAAATAGCACGATTGCTTTCTGGCCTAATGGACTTGGACTGCTTTGATTGATGCCTTATATTAACTATTTTGTACACGAGGTCTCCCTGGATCAAAAATAGTTTATAATGGTTTTGAAACCACTACTCATAGTTAAATCTCCATTGGAAGTTGAACTCATAAGTAACTGTATATATATGGATGCGAACTGAAAACAAAAATTGTAATTATTCAATAGTTAGCTTAGCCAAGGTTTAACTGAAAGTGTCCATACAGATAGATGTTCGTTTAAATGTTTCATTTAGTGTCTCTTAATATGTGTTATATTATAGAAGAGAGTTATATATAAAAAGCGCTTAAGTCTATTCGAATCTTCATTAATCCAGATTTAGAAAACTTAAATATACATATCCAAAGTGATTGAGATTTATCTAGTCTATGGCTTTTATAATAGTAGTGTTTATAGTTGCAGATCTTAATATTTAGACAAAAAAAAAATGGGCTCAAACACATGTTGTTTGTTGGAGTGAAATCATGTCAAAATTATCGAAAACAACATTAGTTAAAAATCCACAGTTTACAATTAAGGACAAAGAAAGGAATAATGAAACCCTAAGGGATTTGAATCAAATTTCAAATGTTGCTGTCAAGAGCAAAGCAAAGACATAAATTGTAGGTAAAAAAAATGGATATACTACATAATCATCTAAAATTAATGCTCCAAAGAGGAGTGGATCTATTGCAATAAAAATTTATTTGCAAAGACATTTTGGTATAACATGCATATCATTGAAGCAGTATGCAATGAATACTGCGTATAACAGCGCACTGTATATTCATATTAATCAGGGGCATCAAAGAATTAATTTATCTAACTGTCGAACATTGTTATGTTTTAATTTTTGATGTCTTACATCAATTATAACAATGTCTCTCCGAAAAACGCGTATTCAATTTGTTGCCATAATGGAAAAATCGTGTAATTGAATCAAAAGAGATTGGTTGGAGAAATTCAATCATTCAATATATATATCACGTTGAATAAAAAGTGTTCGAGGTAGTGACTCAAAATTGACAAATGTCTATATAGCATATCAGCTGACGAACCAGGGTGAACAACGAAATGAGAAAAGCAATAAAAATGTTGTCACAGCATTGAATTTTTAAATTCAGTTGTTATGCTAATAAAATAATTATTTGTAAAAGATCATTATAAAAGGAATTCTTCGCAGAAGGCCATGTTCGACACATTTGTCTAACCTGATCTTTGACTGAGAACGTTAAATTTACGCTCATTCCCACGGTTGCGCCATCTGCCTCTCACTCTTTTCCATCTTCAATTCTGATTACAGTACAGCAGGTTAAATCAATTTGGAATTGCGATGATTGAGAACGCATTATTTTTCATTACAACTTCAAGTTCCATCTTCGTCCTGCCAATAGTTTCTGACATTCATAGAACTACGGATTCATTTTTAATGAAAATTTGTCCATAATTAACTAATTTACAACCAATTTAAAATTTCAGGTATAACTCATGAAAAACTTAGTTGCTAAATAATTGTACTTTTTTTTAAAATAGCAAAATTTAATATTTTAATACGGATTAAATAGATTTAATCACAATTTTTCATTTTATTTTTATTGTAGATGTGGCTTGGAGTTTTTTCATTGAAATAAAAACAGACTAAGAAAGTACCTCCAGATTTGTGGTAGAGGAAAGTGGTGGTTTTGCGGTGCCGGATTAAAACGAAAACTACTATGCTGAAGTTTATCTAGTATAAGTGTTCGTGTGTGTGCTAGCTCCAATATCATTCCGATAGCCTGGAGAAAAGGATGTTATGCTACAGTGTAGATAGATATCATAATTGGTCATGGTTCATGGTTATAAGATTATTTTTTAACTATTGGCTTATTTATTTAACAAAATCAAACTCACTTATGTTCAGATGAAATGTCATTCCTTTTTGACCATTGGTTCTCTCTTTTTTGTAGTTTGAAATTTTAATTTTATATTATCTTGTAGTTAACAAATAATAAGCTAAATTATCAAATAAATGTATTTTTGAAATTATAGTTTTTTTTTTTTTTTTTTTTTGATTGACTGTTAATTTTGAAGTATTTTCCTTAAATATGTTGTATAATATGTGACTGAATATTAGATACTCAAATTTATATCATTCGATGAATTTTAGAAAATTCTTTATCCTTCTAATGGCTGTCATAGAAAAAAAAAACGCCCTTATGTAACATTATGAAAGTGCACTTAATATGTAAAAACTTAAAAGAGATCTTGAATATAAAATTACCATGTGAAATCTTTATTTTGTTCTTCAAGAGAATTCCCATTTTAATTTCTCCCTCCATTAAAAAAGCTCGAAGAATAAACAACTATGGCTTTGTCTTCCGGTTGATAGAAAGTTCTTTAGAGAAAACTGTTCTTCAGTAAAGTGTTTATTCCTTCCAATGAAAGAATTTGAAAGAAAAAACACGTCACTTATAATTGTGATACATTTTAATGCAGTTATATAATTGTTGTAATTTTTCATTACAAGAGCAAAATTTTGTAAGATAAGCTGAAAAAAATAAAATTTGATAAAAATATGATTGTTATACTTTCTGTTTTCCATATTAAGTTTTTGTCTGCAAATGGAATACGCTAAATATCCTCAGTTAAAAGTGTCTCTTCAAAAGCATATTGTGGATATTATGGAGTGCTTAACTGTCCACTTTGTCACTTAATCTGAGATTAAAATTACGATGTGTTTAATGATGGTACTGATAAAATTTTAATTAGTAAACATATATTTAATGCAAATTAAATTTCTTTTGAGATTTAGTTTTGTAACAATTATACATTTGTAACATTTAGTTGATACGTTAAGATGTTAGATGATACAGTTCAGAGTCCCATCTCATTGTTATATACACATGTAACACTTCAATACATGTCTGCAACATTTGAAAAAAAAATTTGTCACCTTTGTGCAGTACACTGTGTAAAAATAAAGTCATACTGCTTCTCTGCTCATTAGCCATTTTCACTATTTTAAAAATTATCAATCTTTTGAAAACAATGTCAAAGTTATGAAGGCCAATCTGGGGCGGGCATACAAGACACGATTTGACATACATGTTTGGATTAGAAATATAGCTCGAGTACATCTAATATGTGGGCTTTGGTAGCCTAGTGTTTATGGTATCGGCCTTTTATCCGGAAGGGCTGGGAACGATTCCCAATGCCACCCAAGACCCACCGAGTATATGCGTTATACGTGCTTGTTAAATCTGTGGAACATGAAGTCCTGCTGTCGGTCATTGAGCAGTTAGCATGGGTGCAATTGTCTGGAGAAAATTCCCCAACCCTTCAGATCAGTGTTAAAATTGAGAGAGTGGATCCTCTGGTGGTGATATCTATACGAAGAAATTAAAAAAAAAAAGAGCAAAGACGTACTTTCACCTTCGTAGTAGTCTGATCAAAACGAAAGACGCTCCCTATTGACTTAAACTCGCATAGCCAAGGCATAGCGAACTTGGCATGTCCAGGTGTCATAAGTAACAGAACATTTAATATTGTTTTAATTCCATGCTCAGGAGTTAATAAATATAAAATATAATCAAGTGGTTATATCACCTAATTTGTACCAATATCATAAAGGACATAGCTATGATAGTGAGGGAATTGCTCCCTTAAGAGAAAAGATTGCTTCATAATGGTACTGTAACTACCAGCGAATCTCGCATAGTGAATATAACTCAAAATCACAATTATTGGCCTGGAGAACGAGATTATAGCTTAGAATTTGGATATTTTTGTTCTCTCTGATTGGCAGAAAGGATTCTGGGCGTGGTGATTTTTTTTTTTTTTTTTTTTTTGCAGAAGTATAGACATATTTTAAATGATTTAATTATGGTGTATAAAATAATATCTATTTCTGCAAATAAACGATACTTCTCAATAATGAAACTTTTGAGAATTGGATTTTCTAATCTGTCATTGCTTGGTGTTAATTATTATTGAAAGCAGTAGTAAATCTTTTCAATTCAAATTAGTTATTTGAAAACTTGTTCTGTTTTTAAACAAATGACAGAACATCACCAATAGTAGGTAACGTCGATCGTTCTTGCACTGTAATATCTTTTTAAATGTTTCACGTTACTAAAATATCATTGCACTAATTCCATTATATTTCGAAAGAGATATGATGTGTCAAAACTAAATCTGACGTATGTTAAGTTATTGGTTGTGAAAGTGTATGAATTGATCAAAAACACTAAACAGACAAGAATTTAGAAAAAAACAATGATCTTTGAGATTTAGGGGGTTTCAGTACTTTTAAAACCATAACTGTGAAGAGTTTGACTTTAAGAGTGGGATTAAGTTTTGAAATTGAAAAACGCTGTTTCACTTTTTTTTAGAATCCTAACAATCTATTAAAAAAAATCTTATATTTAATTTGACATTTTTAATTGGTATTATTAACCATCACAACACTCTAAATTTAAAACTATAAGGTAAGAACAAATTATATCATAATCAGTAAATATGAATTTGTCTCAAATGAAATTAAAATAATTTGTCTCTTAATAAAAAAATGAGAATTTGTATCAATTTTCATGTTCTAAAGAGCATCATAAATACCCAAACATAATATTATTTGATTAAAAATTTTGAAAAAAATTCGATATTTCAAAAGAAACTTCATTTATGGCTTTTCCTAGGAAAAGATTTACATTGAGGCTTTATGAGCGTATTATAAGCGTATCCAACTTAGTGCACGAAACAACGTTGAATGCTTTCGAATAGATTGATCTACAGCCAATTTTTTTCTAAAGAAAATTTGATTAAGATTTTTCAGATCAAAATGGCTATTAGTTTCTAAAGTTTATTATAATGTGAATATTTTGCAGAGTTAAGAAAATTCCTAAAATATATGTGTAGCACTGGAACAACATTCAAAATGGAACAAGCATTTTCTTTAACATTGCCATATTAACAGTAAATGGAAGACAATGACACCTGGTGATCAACGATTATAAAAAAACAAGAAAATAAGGCCATTGCCAAGCAGATTGATCATCATCAAATATTCTATATTTGGCAAATATACGTGTATTCAATTGGGCCATTTCTTTTGATGAATCAATCCATTTGGTATTTATTTCCGTCCCACAAAATAGTAGTAAGTGAGTGACATTCTATTATTGGTTATGCTACTGTATTGTTGTTACCGTAGACTAATTATTTGATAAAGTGATAATAATGATTACGATGCATGTATTGCCATAACTGATTCAATGCTTCACTAGCTTGCCAAATCTTCTAGTTTCTCTCGCCAACTGTTGAATATTAGAGATGGTCGATTTTAAATAATTACTTAATATATGTTTAAACTTTCACTATTGCTTGTGTAAAATATTTGAACGGATGTATCTATATAAATTGAACGGATGTATCGATATATATATTGAACGAATGTATCTATCTATATATATTGAACGGATATATCGGTATATATATTGAACGAATGTATAGATATATATATTGAACGGATGTATCGATATATATATATATATATTGAACGGATGTATCTATATAGATATATTGAACGAATGTATCTATCTATATATATTGAATGGATATATCTGTATATATATTGAACGAATGTATCGATATATATATATATTGAACGGATGTATCTATATAGATATATTGAACGAATGTATCTATATAGATATTGAACGAATGTATCTATCAATGTATATATATTGAACGGATGTATCTTGTATTGAACGCATGTATCTGTATATATATTGAATGAATGTATCAATATAAATATTGAACGGATGTATCTATATATGTATATATTGAACTGATGTTTATAACATTTAAGGAATTTTATCTACGTAATTCCTTAAAATATGACTCTCTTTTCAATAGCCAAGGAGCACAATTTAAAACTGCACTATGAAATCCATCTTCTCTCGAAATATAAGAAACTCTCCAGTGTCATTGATGTTTGTCGTGACATAAGTACTGCTGCCCAGCAATAAATAAGAAATAACCGGCTATAAGCAATAAATAATAAAACGATATTGCGATATTTTATTTCTAGGTAGTTGACAATAATATCTGAAAAGACGGCTATAAATCATCGTTCTAACTACAGAGGACCTGACACAAGAGAGAAAAAAATGCTTCGGTAGTATTTTATTTCAGAATTTCAAATTGTACTATTTCAGACACCTGATTTTTTCCAAAATTTATTTACTTGTGTCATATTATTTTCTATAAAATGTCAATAAAACTGGGATATATTTACAGTTTAAAAATATTAAATTCGTTTTTTTTCCCCCAGATTTCTTTGAATAAATTATTTTGACGAAAATGCTTTTATTCGAAAAATTAGAAGTTGACTAAAATTTTAAGAAAACATGCAAAATATTGATAAAGTTTCACTAAAAATGTTCTATATTGATGATTCATATTTATCAGTAAATGTTTCATAATAAATTAAGTTAGAAATTGTGAAGAAAAGTAGTTTTTTCAATTTGAGAATATTCCTTTAAAATATTAAAAAAAAATTGAAAATAGTATTTTGTAACAGACCTAAAAGGTTTTCATATAATTTAATTTTAAAAGTATTTATTTATAGCAAACAATTAAATATATTTTAATTCATAAGTTGAAATAGTTTATATAATACATTAATTTATTCAAAATAAAAAATTATTATTATCTACACGTTTCGATTATTTATAAATTTTTATTATTTGTTATTTTTATTTTGAGTTATTTTAATCATTCGCCTACACATAATAATGATGATTCTTTAACATAAATAAAACTATACATTTTCTGCAATTAATTATATCAAATAATTGCATAAGCATTATAAATTTTTGATGTAATTTCTAAATAAAATAAGTTATGTCTAATTTTTTATTTATCAATTTTTATCTTTGGAAAAATTTTCTTTTTTGTAGATTAAAAATATAATAATATTCATCGCACATTTCTTTGTTATTATTTAAAAATTTCAACTTGATAAATATAATTTTTAATAAAAATTATTAATTTCTTATTCATAGTTGCGAAACTAATTTTCTATTCATCGGTATGTGTAGGTAATGCGTAGAATAATGGCAGAAGATTTCAGCGTAAGCTACATGAATTTAAGTAACAAAATTCAATAATTATTATACAAGAATAGAGAGTTTTCATAGTTTTAAAAAGGCTATATAAAATTTAAATATCAGTCAAAATTTAACTGAAAAGAATTTTCCTTAATTGCCCAGAGAAATGTTAGATCAACCTTATTTTAAGTATAAGTATTTAAAAAAAAATTCATAACTAGTAAGGATAAGAAATTAAATAAATAACAGAATGTGAAAAGATTGTCAGTTCCCATTTATCATAAATTTTCAAATTATTACAGTGATCATATTTGTGACCTAAAATTGTCCTAATTATAATGTGTGGTCAAAATGGTTGTAATATATATTATAAATGCTCATAGGTAAATCAAGAAGTTTCCAGTACAAGCTATAAACTCCCAATTATTTTTTACTTCGTAAATCATTACTAGATATGACAATACAGCGTGTAATCTAACAGCTGTAAGCCTACCGCTTATCTTAGTTATAAGGAGCTATTTTCTAAACATAAAATGAATAAGGCCATTTGGATAGTTCCGCCAGTACACCCGTGGTATCAGAGTAAGTGCCCTGGCGGCTCCTTGGCAGCAGAAGACGAGATAAAACTGCTCTTACCCGTTTCTTTAGTGATCACTTGTCATCAATGACTTTTGCTGGGGGCATTAAGCACTTCGAAATTTGCGTTAGGTGCTCTTTTGCACAAACCTTCCCTGGTCAAATTTTAACTCGTCTGGGACTTACCAGGCAAAACTTGGTTCAATACTCCCTTTTATTTCTGGATTTCATCAGGATGAAGGTACTCATGGACCTAATTTAGCATTGCTGATCTCTAGGATGAGAAAGCACAACAATATTAACAGCTGTTATTTTGTAGAACATGATATCAAAATAGGATATTTCCTAGTATGAAATAATGATGTAACAACTGTTATTTTGTAGAACATGATATCAAAATACGATATTTTCTAGTATGAAATAATGATGTAACAGCTGTTATTTTGTAGAACATGATAACAAAATAGGATATTTTCTAGTATGAAATAATGATGTAACAGCTGTTATTTTGTAGAACATGATATCAAAATAGGATATTTCCTAGTATGAAATAATGATGTAACAGCTGTTATTTTGTAGAACATGATAACAAAATAGGATATTTTCTAGTATGAAATAATGATGTAACAGCTGTTATTTTGTAGAACATGATATCAAAATAGGATATTTTCTAGTATGAAATAATGATGTAACAGCTTTTATTTTGTAGAATATGATATCAAAATATAATATTTCCTAGTATGAAATAATAATGTAATAATAAGCGATTTATCATAATAAATAACCTGGTAAACGAAGGCAGCTTTAAAATTTTTTATAACATTCTTCACATTTTGTTTTCCAATATATTTTTATTGATAGTAGGCCTTACTTCCGCGTCGTAAGGAAGATTATTTTGGAAATTTCCAAATGCTAACCATGATAACTTACATCGTGCTAAAATAGAAATGCAACTTTTATTGTTCGTTGTTCAACAGCAATTGATTTCGAATCTAAAATATTTCACTAAATGAAAATTATCCTATCACTTGCCATGGTGAACCCAAATTATCTTTATATTACCAAAACTTTGCTTTATGTATTATTGCTTATTGCTGTTAATTTTTAGTGTAGAGATAAGATATTTCATACTGAGAAAATCTGAAAATTGGGCAGATCTTATCCTAGTAGAAATTCAATGGTGTACATTGAATGAAATTTTTGCTAATAGAAGTAATCCAACAAAAAGTTCGAAAATTTAAAATATGACCTATATAATCCCATCACCATAAAATTTCTATTTCATAATATAACTACTGGAAAATAAAGAAAATTATAATTAAAGATTATTCAAATAACTATTTGTGCCAATGTAATGGAAATTCTTAAATTTCTTATTTCGTTTTATTGTCTTTTTTAATTAGTATCATAATAAAAAATATTAGTAGAAAGTTACTATTCTAATATAATTTTTTTACAATACATGTATATATGTATATATATATATATATATATATATATATATATATATATATATATATATATATATCAGGAAATTAAATAAACACCAAGAAAATTTTAATTAAATTCTCAAGGAACGTGATTAACATTAGAAAAAGTTACTCAGGAATAAGTTATGCATTGTTCCATGAAAGCCAAATATGCAGAACGAGTTTTCAACCTTCACAAAAAGAGTGACACTTCAATCATTGTTAGCGCTTTTTTCCTTCGCTTACAACTGATCAGTATTCTTCCTGCTACTTACAGATATGACGTAGATCAGAATGTGATTGATAAGTGTTCAGACACTGTCTTCTGATAGAGTTATTGGTCTATTAGAATTATTTGGTAACTATCTTATTGAGTTGTTCGGAATGTAATTTCGTTTTTTTTTTTCACCTGGATCAGTTTTTTGCTAGTAAAACCGACCACTTTATGAGTGTGAAATCGTGCTACAACCAGAAAGATGGTAAAAGCTTTTGGACTAGAATGTACAATATACAATGCAATGCGATATTTATTCGCAATACGTTTTTCATTTTTATGAAAATCGAAATTACTTTCCAAACAACCCAATAGAATCGGTCACCTACTATAGTATGCAATCGTGGGTTATGCTAACGTTTACACTATCAAAACTATATATTTTCAATGGTTTGCTGCAGAATCACTCCCCATGGTCTAATGCAGTAGATTCTTGTTTTACGAATTCATAAATACCCATAAAATAGTTAAAATCAAAAGTTTGTAAGATAATATATTAACTTTTAGATTTTAAAATTAGCTTTTGTAGCGACGTAAGAAAATGGAAGTTAAAACAAAGCAAACATTTATTACATTACACATAATTAAGATTAGATACAAAAAGAAAACACTTAATAATTATAAAATAAAATCAAGGTTACATAGTACCAGGGTGGTACAAAACAAAACGTATTTAGGAACCGGGTGGTTCTTCCTTGCCATTTCTCACATCACTATCCTCATCTCATTCGATGTTGTTTGTAAATTGGGCAGCACGCCATCTACTGTCAATATTGTTAATATCGGTCTGTTACAACCTCCTCCTCTGACCCCGAAGACGTCCCGACCAGGGGTCAGCAGGAGTTTTCTTGGAATGGCTTTGTTCTTGAGCATGAGCTTTGGCAGGAGTGTTCCTAGAATGGTTTTTCTCTCGAGCATGAGCTTTGGCAGGAGTGTTCTTGGAATGGTTTTTCTCTTGAGCATGAGCTTTGGCAGGAGTGGGAGTTTTAGGACAGTTCAATTTTGTTGGTCTACCTCTTCTGCGCAAAACTTTGACAGGGGAAGTTTTCTTTCCCTGAAAAGGCGTCAATGTCGAAGTGTGGTATACTCCTATTGGTATATTTGGAGAATCTGTGTTTGCCACAGAATTCGATACATGGGATTTTTGAGTAACGATGATAAATGGTCCATCGCGGCGAGGCGAAAATTTTGCTGTAACACCAGTAGTTTTATCACTTAAGTTTGGTTTTCTCACCAAAACTAAATCTCCTGATTTATAAATAGGAGCTGGTCTCCTTCTCTGGTCCGCAAAATGCTTGTTTTTATTTTGCTTTTCAATAAAGATCTCTTTGGCTTCTGATGTGAATCTTTCCAGTCTTTTAAGATACGGGGTCATTTCAACGACAAAGTTATCGTTCTCGATAATACTACGAAAGTCGTTGGTAACATCATCAATGGTACGGAGCTCTCGTCCGAAATTGAGAAACGCTGCGGTTTTTCCAGTTGAACTGCACTTTGAAGTGTTCAGTGCGAATCGAATTGCAGGGAGTTTATCGGACCAGCTATCATGCCGATTTTTTACTAATATGGCAAGACGAGGTTTCAAATCACGGTTCTTCCTTTCAACTGGATTTGCTTGAGGGTGGTAAACAGGGGTTAAAGATTGATGAATTTTCATAAGATAACAAAGTTGCTGCATAACAGCAGAAACAAATTGTGGTCCATTATCGCTGATAATTCTGCGTGGTATTCCGTATCTCATGAAGATTTCTTCTACAAGAGTGACAGTACACTCTTTTGCTGTTGCATTTTCCAAAGCAAATAGCTCGATTCACTTCGTAGTAACATCTTCTATTATAAATATCCATCTTTTCCCATGGCTAACTGGAAGAGGGCCGAACAAATCAATGGATAACGTTTCGAACCTTTGGGATGGTACTGGAGTCTGCATCAGACCAGCAGGTTTTTGGTTGGAAGGCTTGTATCGCATACATTCTATACAACCTTTCACATAATTGGTGATGTATTTCTGCATGCCAGTCCAGTAATATCTTCTAGCGATTCTATCAAAAGTTCCTTCAGCACCGTAATGACCTGCGGTCGGATCATCGTGATGAATTTTAAGAATCTGCTCTCTTGCATCTTCTGGAATGACAAGCTGAGCCTCATCAGATCCTGAATCAGGTGCATATTTGTACAGGACACCTCTGTTCATCATAAAACCTTTTTCAGTCCAGTTTCTATATTCCTCAGTCAAGTTGACTGCTTCCAAGGCATTTATTATTTTCTTCAGATTTTCATCTTGAAGTTGGCTGTCTCTGATTTCTTTAGGACTTTTGGTAGGAAAATCTACTGAAATGATGGTGGGTTGGTTAACAGTCATGGAGCATATCTCGCATGTGTTATCTCCTTCGTGACAGGGAGGGCGAGATAACATGTCAGCTACCACATTGCTTTTCCCAGGAACGTACTCGATATGGAGGTTGAACTCTTGGAGTTGTAGAGCCCAACGAGCGAGTCGTCCTGATGGGGACTTTAAAGACATGAGCCATCGTAACGCCTGATGGTCCGTAATAACTGTGACTTCTTGTCCCTCAATATAGCATCTGAATTTTCCTAAAGCCCAAACAACTGCAAGGGCTTCACGCTCTGTAGTGGTATAGTTTCACTCAGCACTAGTTAGTAGTCGGCTTGCATATTCAATTGGATGTTGATCTGTCAGGGATTCTCCTTGGAGGAGGACAGCACCTAAGGCATACCCACTAGCATCAGTACTTAAGATGTACGGTTTACTTGGATCACACTGCCTAAGAACAGGTGGTGAGGTAAGTAATGTCTTTAACTTTTGGAACGAAGCTTTTTCTTGTTCTTTCCAACACCAAGAGGAGGATTTCTTGGTTAGATTACTGAGAGGTCTGGCTATTTCAGAAAAGTTCGGAATGAACCTCCTATACCAAGAACAAGTTTGCAGAAAGGACTGAACTTGTTTAACAGTTTTGGGTTCAGGCATATCCAAGATAGCAGCAGTTTTGGCAGGATCAACCTCTAGACCTTCAGGAGTAATATAATGCCCAAGATATTTAATCCTTGCACATGCGAAATTGCACTTTTCACGGTTAGCTGTTAATTTGAATAACTCAAGTCGTTGAAAAATGTCTCTTAAATTTTTTAAATGTTCCTGAAACGACTCTGATAGTACTATCATATCATCTAAGTAGGAACGAAGAACAATGTCACCAAGACCACTTCGGAATTTGTCGATCAGTCTTTGGAAGGTCGCTGGGGCATTTTTCAATCCAAATGGCATTCGTATAAAACGATATGTACCAAAAGGACAAATAAAAGCAGTTTTGTCTCTATCCACGGCAGCCACATTTACCTGGAGATAACCAGCTTTAAGGTCGATGGTCGACATATAACGAGTTTGTTTAGCTTCTTGAAGTAAATCATCTATGCGTGGAAGAGGATAAGAGTCCCGTTTTCGTGATGGCATTCAATTTTCTGTAATCCACGCAAAATCTATAAGCACCATTTGGCTTTGGGATGAGCACAACAGGCGCTGCATAAGGAGATTCGCAGGGCTCAATAATTCCTTCATTCAAGAGTCTATCAATTTCATTTTGCATAATTTCTTTCCTTGCTGGAGACACTCGATACGGAGGAACAACAACTGGAGGGTGGTTCTGCGTATCTATGTAATGTTCAATAAATGGGGTTGCCTCTTCCCCTGGATTGAAGATAGTTTCAAACTGGGACAAGAGTTCATTCAACTTAATTCTTTGTTCACCTGTCAGATCAATACCTTCATCTTCACGCAAATGATGAGGATGATTCTTTAATTTCTTTTCCCAGGTGGGAGTCAAATGGGATGCTTCATCTTCAATATTACCTTTTTCATTCACAGTTAGCGGTGCAACCGTTTGTAACGACCCACAAAAAATGGCGTCGGTTTTTCAAAAGAAAAGTGTCGTCTGGGTTGATTATGGAAAAACCAACAGTTTCGTTTCAAATTTAGTACAATCCCAGCCGAATTCAGAAAGTCTATTCCCAACAGGGTGTTGTTTCCTTTGGCATCAGGGATGGCAACAAGGTTCAAAGGCAATGTACAGCCTCCAAGACGAATTTTTACCTTTGTTGTGTGAACTTCTCTTTTTATTTTACTACCATCTGCTAATGTCATTAGTAGTGTACTGGTAGCAAAAGTTGCTCCTTGTTTCCTTAGGATGTGATAAAGTGTTTCTCCTGCAATTGAGTGGGTTGCAGCAGTGTCTGCGCAAGCGGTACCCATGACTCTATTGATAGTTTCTCTTAACGTTGCCATCTGTGCGGGTGTACTAGAAGCCGATTGAAGAATAACGCTGCTAAAAGTACTAGAACTTTTCTTTTCCTTTCCTTTACAGGTAGGACATTTAGGTTTAATGACTCCTGGACTACCACATCCATAGCATGCAACTTCACTTGACTCTTTCTTAAGATTCCCATTTCTTTCATTTTGAGGTTTTCTTTCTTGAATAGTAAAGGGTTTAAAGGGAAACTGCTTCTTTTGATGTACTGGAAGGAAAGATTTCTTTACACCACACCTGACACTTTCGTAAGCATCTAATTTTTCCACAAAAACAACCGGAGAAATAAATTCAGTCCAAATATCGATAAAATGCTCTTTAACATCCGGGGGAACTTTCTTCTTGATTTGGTTTGCAACGATAAGTTGTTTTAACTTTTCGAAATCCTGAACCTTAAGTTCTTCAAGCCAGCCATCAAAGTAGCTAGACAGATCAAAATAGAAGTCTCTCCAAGTTTTTTCAGGGTCTTTTTTGTGTTGAGCAAACATCTGTCTAAATCTATCTCAAGATAATTTAAATCTTTTTAGAAGTAGTTCCTTTACTTAAGCATATTCTTGTGTTTCTTCAGGCTCTCGAACGATGAGAGTTGCAATGTCAGATGGCAGGGTGCCTAGTAAGTAAGGGATCCATGAAGATTCGGGTAATTTCATAAATTTAACTTGTCGTTCGAAGATTGTAAAGAATGTACACAGTTCTTCTTTTTTCGGATCAAATTTCGGCAAAAGATTGCTGAAATTACTAAAATCCAGTTTCTGGTGTGCTACCGAGGGACCATTTAACGATAGAGGATCTATACCTGCCAAACGCTGAGATATAACTTGAAGCTGGAGTTTCTCCAAGTCATATTTTTGTTGTTTCTCCAATTTTTCCTTCCCATCAGCTATTTCAGTTTCTCTTAAAATTGCCGTTTCTTTTGCAATTCTCTCTTCAGTAATTGCTTGAAGCATACTTTGGACCATAGTTTCATCATAATTAAGGGCTTTGCTGATAAGATCCGTTAACTGGACTATTTTTAAATTATCTCCCACTACCAAATCAAGCTCGTCGGCTAAGGTCCTTAAATCTTCCTTTCGGGCACGGTAAAGGAAGGCCATTCTTGATCTCAAAAGTTCTTATTTTATAACTTATTATTTAAATAAAATTTATCAATTAAACGAAATTTAAACACTTGTTTATCAATATTAATTAAATACGAATTATTGAATTAATCAAACACATGTTTTTGCAATTACTTTTAAACAAAAATATAATTTGAAAACATTTTTCATATTTATCATATTTAAAGACTAGAAACAATACAGAAAACTAGTAAAGATATATTGAAATTATAATTCAAATTAAATTAAAGCCCAAAAGTTGTCATAAATATTTAACATTATTTCTTTAAAAAAAGAAGAAATATGAATAAAAACAATTTATTCTAACAACTTCAATTGCTATTCAATTAATAAACTACTTCCATAATAATTAAACAAATAAAACACTATCTCTGAGTGAAAACAAAATTATTTCTAAAAATAATGACAGTATTTTTATCTTTTACACATTTTTAAATAAATTCAAAATTAATTCTGCATTTCACTTGACAATCAATTTTACATTATTAGATGAATAATTACTAATTTATTAGCAAGTTATTTTCAATGTAAAAATATTTAATGTTCTGAAACTTTATTTAATAAAACCATATCTAGTAAAAATTTTTAAATTATAATATACTCATAGAAAATATTCAAGATAAACAAATAAATTCAAAACATTTATTTCTAATATCTTATTTTAGCAGTGTCATAAAATGCAAAATTCTACAAAGTATTATGTTCTTTCAAAATAAATAAAAAAAAAAATCTTAAGGTATCAGTAGTAAGAACAAAATAATAATATCAATTCACAACAGAAATATTATTCTTATATTTTGTTCTGTTTTCGTTTTAAAAATAAATAGATTTCTTATAGATAAAAATATATATGAATTTTCTTTCGAATATAAAACACTGTTTTTTAATAATAAACAAATAAAATAATTATTTATTTTTATCAAAACCAATATTCATGGAGCCGTTACTTCGACTTCCATACTTTTCCTAGTCAGAACATTGACTCATTTTATACATAGAAATTATTCTAAATTTATTCTTTCAATGAAAATAATGAAAAAAAAATCAGTTTTTAATTTAAATATGCAATAGGAACAGCTTATTCTGATTTTAAGCAGTAACAAAATCAATCAATCAATTTTTAACTTTTAACGAACAATATAGAACAGCGTTTTGCGTCAGTTCTGTTTTCAATATATAATCAGTTTAAATTCAAGAATTTTACTGAATATATTTTACATTTCAAAATATTAAATTTCACTATACATGGAAAATGACGTGCAGAAAAATATATATCAATTACATGCAGTATTAGTAAACAAATTTTAAAATTCATGCAAACGTCTGAACAAAACTTAATCGAACCACAAGTTAGAAGAATAACGAAACTAATACTACAAAACAAAAGTTATGTTATTTGGATTAGTTTTAATACAAAACATGCTATTATTACAACATGCTAACATTATCAGGATGATAAAGAAATTTGTTAGAACACATAATAGAACTTACCTGTTTTCTGGATGAAAACGATATAGCTCGACGAAATTCCGACATGAAATACATCTGTTCAATTTCTAGATGAAAACGAACGACGACACGGGAAAATTCCAAACAGAATGCATTCCAGATGAACACATAATCAAATAAATTCCGACGTGGAATTATAACTAACAACTCAATAGAGCTAAAACTTATATCCAATTAGATGGAGCACAGTGGGAAAGGCCCCACGTTGGGCGCCATTTTGTAGCGACGTAAGAAAATGGAAGTTAAAACAAAACAAACATTTATTACATTACACATAATTAAGATTAGATACAAAAAGAAAACACTTAATAATTATAAAATAAAATCAAGGTTACATAGTACCAGGGTGGTACAAAACAAAACGTATTTAGGAACCGGATGATTCTTCCTTGCCATTTCTCACATCACTCTCCTCATCTCATTCGAAGTTGTTTTTAAGTCTATTGGGCAGCAGCGCCATCTACTGTCAATATTGTTAATATCGGTCTGTTACAATTTTAAAATATCAGTTTATTTTTATGATAAAAGTAGTTAATAAATATATGAAGATATGAGTGATAATTTAAGATTTAACATTTGTCTCTCATATATTTTGGAAGATTCGGACATTTCACAAAAGAGAACGTTGTTCTATTATTGAAAACTCCTACAATTTGCAAATTGTTATAAGTAATGATGCTAACAAACCTTATTTTTATTAGAATCTTTTATTACTGAATGCTAGAAATACTTCATCTGATAATGTTTACATTAAGGTATAACTATATGAAGAGATTATACTGCACTAATTACTTAACAGTTTAAATTTAAAAGTGATAAAAATAAAAAACACTCGTAAATTTAAAACATGTTCAAGTGACGAAGTTGATACAAGAAGTTTCATCATCTTTTCTACACTACACCATCATAAGGACATAATATAATAAAAATATTATTTATCGTCTTTTAATATAGTAATTCCCGATTGGTCAAAGAGTTAAAATGAAATAAATTCTTCTATCAATAGAGCCCTCGCTGATCTAAGCATAATATCCCCACACACATTTGTTGGGAATCATAACTTATAACTCCCAACAAATGCCATTAAATTTAAATAAATACTTTGATTTCATTGCTATGAAATAAGCACTTGATCAGGAATTTCTTTTCTAATAAAGAAGTTAAAGTTATTAGGAAATAATTTTCTGAAATAAATTATATTAACTGAGAATTCATATGTTAACCGTCTGGGGTGGTTCATATGTTTTTTATATGCCTTATTTCAACGTTACAATGGAGGGTATCCAGAAATGTTGCCAAGCGTACAATTCGATAGATTTGTGGGGAAAAAATAACAAAATGAAAATCATATTTCGTTGAGCAACATTGTTGCACGTTTCGTGATTTGTTTCAAAATGTATTTTTCACCAATTTGTGAAACAAGAGCAGAAATTTCTAAAATTTATCATTATATCTACGTTAACTTCACATATATTTATTTAATATTAGAACCAGAATTTCAGTGATTTTTAAGACAAACCATACGGTATGATAAATAATTTTCACCCATTACCATTTTTTATGTACATAAAATTTGAATATACCAATCTTTTTCTCATATCTTTCGATACCTTTTTCGAGTGCGTGTTATTAAAATTTTCTTGATATAAATGAAAAAGCGAATCCTTCTCAATGTCAATAGATACCTTTACGATTCTAATAATGTTAGAAAACGTGACGAAACAACGCATTTCAAAATAAAATGTTCAGCATGAATAACCTTTGAATGAAGTTAATTTTTATTAAGGATTTTGTAAATATACTTTCATAGTTATTTACCTTGTAATTTTTAAAATTTTCCCTTTATCACTTTTTTAGTTCAATTGTTTTTAATTCAATAAAATTGCTTTTTCTGTTTAAATTTAAATACAACATCTATTCTGGAAAATATATTTTTTCTTATAATGCATTAAACTTTATTCAGGAAAATATATTATTTCTTGTTAGATGAAATATCACATTAAATCTCTTGTATTGTAAATAGCGAAATATAATTGTAAATGAATTTCTAGAATTAATAGTGGAAATCATAAACATTTCGTTAAATTAAGCATTAAATCTCAAAATAAAATTAAGCTATATGCTTCATCAAGTTTATTTCAACCAAGTTTGTGAGAGAGACTTTAATGTTTAGAAATATTTCACATTCCAAAAATTATTTTTTGATTATATATAAAAAAGTATACTTACTTTTTCTAATGAATAGATTTTTTTTTTTGAAAAAATCCATTTCTAGAAATAAACAGCACACACACATATAATATATCACTATTATATTTATTCTATTTGTAATATCAACATTTTCAGTTTGTGTAACACATTTATATTATTTCATTATGTATTCTTCATTATGTTCTAAAATCAAGTGGCCATGCTGGTTGTGGTATTGTTGTTGGAAATAAAGTATTGATGTATCATATTCAGTTTACACATCTGAAGCTGTTCCTATTTTACGCTCCTTAGAAAATACTGTATCTATACAGATAGCATGAATATGGTCATGCATTTAGGCAACTTTAATGACAAATGTCTTCCAATTATTGTTGAAATATTAGATACTTTAAATACATTGAAGAATAAAGCATTTGACATCTTGTTTTGTTAGACTTCAAGTCATGTTGGCATTGATGGGAATGAACTGGCTTTTTATATAAGGTATTAACATTTTCTGACATTAAGCAAATTATCAAAGATTTTATTTCTTCTCTCTGGAAAAAAACTTGGGATTTGCAGACAAATAACAAATTATATAATATATCTTCTCGAGTTATTCGATTCCCAGTTGTTATCATGCGAAGATTGTTGTAAAACTCACACGCCTTCACATTGGACATACTAGATTCAAACACAAGCACTTATTCTTGTCTAGGATTGCTCCGATTTGTGACATGTCCGAAGCTCATATACAGTACATCATACTTTAATTGTCTGTCCTAATTTCAGTGATTTACGCTTAATGTTTATTAATACCACAAATTTAATTTTATCAGAATTACTTGGTTTTAAAATACATAGAAATCTGTTTGCTTTTTTTTTGTGCAATTGGTTTCAGGAATTCTATTTAAAACTTTAATCCTTCTCAATCTTTTACATAAGATTTTCTTGAATTTTTAGTGCATTCCGTCTTATAAATTTAACAAGTCTTTTAACACAGAATTTTTATTTTTAGTTTTAAATATTGTACGGTGAAGTAATGTCCAATATTGTACCTTGCACCAGAAAACCTCACGAAGTCCCCAAAAAAATTATTGTGTTTTTATTGTGGATTTTTAATGGCTTTATAGCAGTACTATATTTTAAAGCACTGGCATTCACAAAATAAGTATTATAAAATGCTGATACTCTTAATTGAAATGCATTGAGATGTTCAATATATTATTTCAACTATCCTACACAAATACATTCCCAAATATGTATGTACTTTGATCAATATTTTACAAATATTCATTTTAAAATTATATTTCTATCAATTCGGATAAATGATTCAATCTCAGATAATGCAGTGTTTTACCTTGATATGCAATGGCCTGAAAACCATTCCGATATTTTCCTTGAAATGTCATGCAACACCTGTTGTGTGAACATAGAATGCTTATTTCAACAGTGATGATATTTCCCCCCATTATAAACTTCATTTTCAGTCTTGGATTACTTTTATAAATATTTCTAACTTGTTATTTAAATAAAATGATTATTTTTAATGTTCATGTTCAATATTTAGATTGAATTGTTAACTTATTATAGATATGTGTATTAGGTCTATAAACGTTTATCAATAATGTACATGGAATATCGGTACGTAAATGTATAGCTGTGTTATATATATATATATATATATATATATATATATATATATATATATATATATATATATATATATATATATATATATATATATATATATATATATATATATATATATATATATATATACATATGCATAGCTTAGCTAACAGTTATACATAACATATAGGAATATATAAACATAACTTATATAATCATAACATTTACTGTTATGTATATAAGCATATATAAGCTGTGTTCATATTCTATGGTATTTTACAATTATTAATTTAGAAGCCTTTTTTATAAATTTAATAACATTAATTATCAACAAACTAAGGTAATTTTTAATTTAATTGTGTTTTAAATTTAAAATTACATTAATATATTCGAAATTTCATTTTTATTCTGAAATTTTTTTGTGATGCGTTAAGGTAATTGAAAACATTTCATTATTTAGTATATATTAATGATGAAATGGAAGCAATTTATGCTTCTAATTTCAGTTTAATTAATATGCACACACAATTTATCAAACATTTTAAATAAATAAATTCGGGCAAAGCAAATTTAAGATCAGATATATTTGAAGAAATAATATTGGATTAAGCACCACTATAGTGTATTACCACAGATTTCTTATTACTGAAAAGTCTTAAGTTTCTGTCTACAGTAATTTGATGTGCTTGGTAATCGCTTTGAAATCGAATACATCTTTCATTTACAGCTGGCACCGAAAGCTTTATTAATGTGATCATTCAGCTTACGATTGATTGATTGATTCCCACCTTGTGCAATAAAGAGCGCCTCACTCCGATCCAAACCGGAGCACTAGTCTCGGGACCGACTGGAGTCGCCTCAGAAATTATTTTTCTTATTTTCGATAGCTGTGTGTCTGCAAAACGGAAACAAGGTGACATTTCAATTGATTTCTACACATTCAAGTCTTACGAAAATTAAGAAAAAGTGACCTTATTTTTAGTCGACTACAATTTATTTCACATTAAACACTCTTACAATTTGCGAAAGTTACATTTCAAACTACTCTATTTCTGCCAAATACAACTAATTTACTGTGCATTTAATTAAGTAATGAAATTAAATTCCATGACATTTTGTAAAGTTTATATATATATATATATATATATATATATATATATATATATATATATATATATATATATATATATATATATATATATATATATATATATATATTCGATAAAATAAAAATATAATTTGTTTTTAAATTGGAAGTCCTAGATTCGAATCCTGGTTCGAGCATGGCTGTACTTTCGCTCTCTGTCTATCCTGTCTTTTTCCTTCCCTTTCCTTGTATGAATGGGTTGTGAATAGTGTTTTCCCTATAAACGGATACCTAAGGTGTGTATGTACTGAAGAAGTTGGACTCCACACTAAAATAGAGCTCAGTTGTAAAAGTGGGGGAGGGGGAGAGCACCTCATAATACCAGCCTAGTTGGCACAAGACAACAACAATAAATTGTCATGTTTTTTTGGCAATTACATATAGGAAATATGTTTTATAAATTGTAGCCTCAATATCTCATCATAAAATAAAAATTATAAGTATTTTAAATTATGAAGGAGCTCAATACTCAAGGTGAGATTGATTGGAAATTTAAACCAATATTACACCAATCATAGTTCTGAAAGAAACTAATTTGGTGGAACCAAATTAGCATATATTGCATACTTGTGAACAGATCTTTGTTTAGAATGAAGCACTGATATTGATTTTCTGATACGTCATTACTGATAGAGTTATATAAAGACACTGCTCCATTGATTTAACTGATCTTTACATTATACGTACAATTGGGGATTGCTTACCGCTATGCTTAAGACTGCCTAATATATGCATCTGACTTTCCATTTCTTTTGTACAATTTTTTAAAATGTTTTCTTTTTTTGCTTCCAAATATTGTACTCGAAAAGGAACTCTGGTTCTTAGCTATTACATGTGTAACACGTTAAAAATATTATACTTCTTAAGATTCTTAAAAAGTCGGCCAACTTGTCTAGTGGTTAGCGTGCCTGACTACGGATAGGGAGGTCCTGGGTTCGAATCCCGGTTCAGGCATGGGTGTACTTTCTCTCTCTATCCTGTCTTTGTCCTTTCCTTGTGTGTGTGAATGAAGTATGAATGATACCTACCCTATAAACGGTTCCCTATGGCATGTGTGAGAGTGCGATGGTGACCCACCCCCTGTGGTGCACCCGGGGCAACGCTTCGGCGGCTAAGAGGTCGCTGTGTCTGGCCGGTTCTTTGGTATCAGGGAACAATGGATAATAGACTCTGTTACAGTAGTAACTATCTGCAATCTGCCATTGGGAAAAAAAAAAGATTTTTAAAAAACTTGAAAAAATTAATCAATCAAGAAGATAATGTTCAATTACACAAAACTCATAAGTGAATTGATTTAATATAAATCTTAATTTGTGTATGGATTGGTTTTCATGCACTCCGTATTTTAACCCACTTAAGATTATTTGGAATGCTTAAATGGAAAAGGTGTTGCTGAGTTTAATAAGCTTTAACAATGTTTCAGTACCTTCAAACCATCTTGATACAGTAAAAAAATTTTCTGCCAGCTGACACTCAGAACATGTGTGTTTAACTTGCTGTAAATGTTCCTATTCTTTATTAATGTTTATCACCTTTGGAACTCAGGCAAGTTATTTGTTTGTATTATATATATATATATATATATATATATATATATATATATATATATATATATATATATATTTATATATATATATATATAAATATCTATATATATATACATATATATACATATATATATATATATATATATATATATATATATATATAACGTTTCTGCAGATTACATTACACCATACATTGTTTGAAACTAAGATATAATTATTATATGCCAACATTTACAATTAAACAAAAATATCATGTTAACATTTAATTCTCTTCTAGGATAGATGCAAATATCTTATACAATAGAAAATATCAAGCACTATTTCGAAAAAAGTGATTTAATATAATTGCAGGAAATAACTTATAAAATTATAATTGAAAGAACTTAGACAAAATTTTTTATTGACTTCTAAAAAAGTAATGAAAAAATGCCAAAATGAAATTTAGTAGGTATTATATTATTAAATATTTAATTTAATTTCAAAATCGCAAAGACATTTACTTATGAAATGATTATCCTCTAAAATTGGAAAAAATTCGATTCGAGAAAAGAAAGAATTGTTTTGACTTCATTTATATTTCTTATAAATATTTCTAAAATTAGTATTTTTCATATTTTTTTGTATTTAAATAACCCATTAGAACTTAAAAAAAAACTCATATGTCTTTTACTAATGATGCATAGCTTGAAATTAACAGAAATGCTGTTAAAATCACATTGATGGTAAGCAGCCACGAAACATTTAACTTTTAAAACTAACTACTCACGCAAATGAATAGAATAAATTAATAAGAAATTGTGGCTTAAATATATTTGAAAGAATATGTTGTGTGTGTGTGTGTGTATATGACATTAGAATCGGCTTTAATTAAGGAACTAAATAATTTATTATTTTCAATAAAATAGTGCCCGATTTTACAAATTTTACAAAGTATATATATTTTAATTTTCATCCGAAATTTTACTCATGAATACACTCACACAAATATATATATATATATATATATATATATATATATATATATATATATATATATATATATATATATATATATATTCACATACATACATACACTGCTAGCCACCAAAATTGCAACTTCAAGAAAGACAAGAGATATTACAACAAAATTTATTTTGCAGATAACATGTTGAGAGAGACCAAGAATGAAATGTTTAAATTTATAGACTTCGGTGAAGTGTGGTTCCTGCCAAAATCAGTTCATAGAGTAGCCACCATTGTTGGAGATAACTGTTGCCACACGTCTCGGCATTGATTCAAATAAACTTTGGATGTGTTCTTGGAGTGCAGCAATTCTTGGGACTAAGCAGCTTCCACGCGTTCTTAAAGTTGATCTAGTGTGGGATCTGGGGATGTAATCTGGGTCAATCGTTGAGCAACCAAGGACTAAATGTTTTCTATCGGCGAAAGATCCGGATAGAGAGCTAGTCAGAAAAGCAAAATAATCTGGCGATTGACGAAGAACCCTTAGACAGTGCGTGCCATATGTGGTCGCGCATTATTCTTTAGAAATATGGTTGTGAGCAACCTCTGAAGGTAAGGAAGAACAACTGGCTCCAATACCTCGGAGATGTAATGTTGGCTGTTTAAATTACCAGCAATGCGTACTAGAGGAGTAAGAAAATAATATTCAATACCGCCCCATAATATAATACCCGGTGCAGGACTAGTGTTTTGGTGCATAACAAAGCTGTGCAGAATCCTCTTTTCACAGTATCTCCATATTCGAATGCAACCATCGTTTTATTGCAAACAGAAGCCTGACTTTTAAATACAGACAATTTCATTACATTGAACACTCCACATCCTTCTTTCATCGCACCACTGGTGGTGCAAACGTCTGTGGTTCTGCGTCAAGAGCAATAGACGTCTTGTGGATAGACCACTCTGCTGCAAACGAACGGTACGCGCAGACACTGGATGACGCGTTACACACACAAATATATATATATGTAATAACCAAATACGTATAAAATTTGGTTAATTTAAAATTTTGTACTGTCAATAAAATAGAAATTTATTTTCATTGATGAAAGTATTTTGAAATAAAAACTAATAAATAATAAAACTTAAACCAAATATCTGACACACTCACATAAAAAATAAAAAAATAATAAAAATTCTAGTTTAAGTTTTTGTACTTTATAAGGAAAAAGATTATAATACAATACTTTGTTAATAAATAGCAAGTTTTTTAAGCATTTTATAAATAAATTCAACAATTATCAATCATAAGGGTATTTATTTCTAACAAGACATTAAAATGACAAGAAAGTTCTTGTATTTTTCGATTTGGGTATTGAGTAAAATGATAATAAGTATGCAAATTAGTATTTGACATGGTTGAGACACTGGTCAGTTGAGAGTAGGTATATCATAGTCGTAATAAAAGCAGATCCACCGCTCACATTCATCAACCGTAATTCGTAAGATTACAAAGAGAAATGGATGTCAAAGGAGCTCGTTCACTGTTGTTTGCTTTACGACTTCAAAATGGGCTTATCAGCTGCTGCATCTAGTCGACGAATATGTTAAGCATTTGGGGACAGTGCTATGAATGAACGTACGGCAAGGCATTGGTTTGATGAGTTCTGGTCGAGAGATTTGTCCATCTGTGATGAATTTCGTAGTGGATGACAATAAGCTTTGGAGGACCAAGCCCTTGAATAGGAGAGTAGATATACGTGTGGTGAACTTGCCCAGACAACTTAATTCTTCAAATGAAATGGTTAGATTTCGTCTGAACCCCCCCCCCGCTTAGAAATAACATACAGTCTGATCAAGTGGGTTCCTCACACACAGTTGGTATAGTTCAATAAACATTAACAAGTGGTAGTCTGCTTACTGTGACTATCTCACCACTGGCGTCCATCCATATTTAGTCGAGTGTTGACCAGTGACGAAAAGTAAGTTCTGTATGACAATTGTGACGAGCAAAGGCAAAGATCAGAATAGCGCATGCGCACTATAATCTTCCGCCCTCCCCATCCCTTCCGATTATATTGTTATTTTTTGATTTGATGCAGTGTTCTCAGAGATACAACACACTGTAAGTGTGTTGTCTCACACTGTAAGTGTCACAAACACACTGTAAGTGTGTTTGTGGTGGCATCCATCGATGATACAGTCATATTTGTCAATTTGAAAGTTATATTAAAAATTTATCTTCATCAATAAATTGAATTAATTCAAATTTAAGTTGTCATCAATTGTTTTGCCTCTGCATGACCGTACAGCTTTAAATGGTGGCAGCTGTGGGTTCGAAGTTTTCCTAATAAATTTGAAGAATTGATGAGTGAATCTGTCAGCGAAAACTGAAGCTGAAGGAGTGTTGTCATCCCAATAACAGAAAAGAAAATGAAAGCAACCTGCTATTGATATCTGTTGAGTTTGATTTTATGGTTTCGAGTCCGACCTTTGGAGTCAGAAGATGTAGTTTCCCGTTATCCTGGAGTGAATAAAGTGTTTCTAGTTAAATTTCTGTGTCCATGGAATAGAAGGAAGACGATTAGATACAAACCTTAAATAAAGAAGTATGCTGATTGAGCTTTTCATTTTATACCTAGCATCCTGCTATCTTGGGGAAAAGTGTGTTTCCTGCTATGTTTAATTCCTACCAGTGAAATAGAAAGAAGCTCTGATTCCAACCATTGGAACAAAAAGAAAATAGCTTCTTGTTCATAGTTTAATTCCAGCCGAAATCCAGAGTCAAGAATCGAAGAAAGAGAGAGAGAGAGAGCTAAGAGAAATAGTACCATAGAAATAATGAAATAAAATATTGCGATTCCATAAAATCAAAGATCAATGGAAAAAATATAAATATTTTAAATATTAAAGAAATCTGACGAAAGTTAAATTGTGGTTTTAAAATATCCGAAAAAGTGTGTTTTTTTAAAACTTTGTGAAGAAATTTCATTTTGAATGATTAGTGAAAGCATTCATATATTTACATTAATGTTTTGTGTAATAATAGTATCGATATGATATATAATTTAATTAATTATGTATATTGTTGCCACCTTGAAAAATTGTTTATCAGGCGAAAAAATGCGCCAATTATGGCAACCTCCTACTCTCTTGTTTCTCGCTTAAAAATTTGATACAGAATTGTATTTTTTGTAGCGGTATAGTCCGCGTTCAGTATCAAGCTATCGAGTTTAAATAAATATTTGTTATTGTTTTGTTATCGACGGATTCTTTATTTAAGTCCTACCATATATTATTATTTAAATTTTCTTATACATTTGCAGATATATTTGGTTATAATTATTTTCGTCTTTGTACCTTATCCAAGTTTACTATTGATTTATGATGCCATAGGTAAAAATTTTTGTTCTAAAAGTATTTTAGTTTTATTGACACATAAATTTTGAGTACATATAATAGTTGGTATATATATGATATACATTTGCTGATAATTGCACTTAAATTTTGATATCGATTTTGTTTAGTGCTAAAATTCGTATTTAAATTGTTATTATTCTTGTAAGCAAGCTTTCTGTTTTAGGTCATGTGTTAAATGTATGGTAGACGGACCATACAGATTTGTACGAATTCTTGTAGAAGTTTGTTGTTAATTTTGCTAAAAGAAACAATTTGATGCATAAGATATGTGATATATTTAAACCGCTTCTGTTTCCAAAACGAAAACAAAAATTATAATACTAAGTATTGAAATTTTTTTATTAAGTTTAAATACAATATTAACGAGAAATATTTTAAATCTAATATTGTTTTATTGTTCTAGGGATGTTGATATATTTTGTGTGTATAATATTAGTAAGTTTCTTCTGTTAAAAAATAATTTATCAAATATTAAGATTTCATGTGCAGTTGAAACTAATCATTATTGTTTTTTAAGTATTGAGTTTTGTTCGAGATGAGTTAAAGCAAGCTTAAACTGACAGTTAACTAAGCCAATCTAGGGGAAAAAAGTAAGCAGGACTTGTTAGTTTTAACTTCGGAGCTGGAGGTAAATGTTGACTCAAATTCCTCGAGTATATCGATTAAACTTTATTATGAAGAGGATTTTGTCAAAGAATTGTTTCTTTCTATAATTAACGAAAGAAATAAAAAACAATGTAAACTGAATAGATTGAGAAAGAGAAAATTCAAATATAAAAACGGAAAAGCTGAGATGAAAAATTAAAATAGAAGCTGGAGAAGCGAAAAAGGGAACAAGAATTAGAAAAGCTCAGAATAGAACTCATTTGAAATTAACAAATGGATACCACAGTGAAAATGTGTGGGTGGGGGGGAAGGCAACATTCTCATAAAGATCTTCAGAGACTAATTTATAGATATGTAGTCAACGAAGATTTTAGTCTATATTTAATTCTATTTGAACGATTTATCGATAACATCTCTGTAACTTAATTGAACTTTATTTATCTTATCTAATAATATCTTACTGTGCATATAAATGTATAAGCTATTTTTTATTATATTTAATGTTGAGCTACAACTAATCATAGAGTGAAACATTATTCCAAAATTGAATAATAATTATAAATTTTAGATTTATTGGAAACAATTTTATTATTCTTCTCACAATTTTTTAAAATAATTTATCATCAATAATTTCTTTACTGGCAATCAATTTTGTAACATTTTCGTCATTATTGTTTTTTTAGATGAGAAGAGATTTTGTGCATCGTTTTTTATCTATGTATTCGGTAAATGACTCTTTTTTATCTTTTGTGTTGTTTTCCTAAAGAAATACCTTTTGAAAGTACACGTAAAATATTAGAAATATTAAATGATATCTCAAATTATGCATTCGATTTAATAAGCAAAATCAAATTTCGCCAAATACTTTATCTCTTTCTTCAGCTAAAACCAAAACATAAAAAATATTTTAGTTAAAACACTGGAGGAATAGATAAAAATAAAAAGGTCTGATATATACTTTTAATTAAGTGTTCATTTTGGAAATAAACAATATACAGGCATTTATTCCTAACTACAGCTAAAAATTTTGAGAGCTTAAATTTTGTTCAAAAGCGAAAAAGAAACATGGCGACAAATTTTAAAATGAATGAGACTTCAGACACTGGAAATGAGTTCATTTACAATACAAAAGTAAAAAGAAATAATAATCCCACGCAGAATACGAATGTAGGAATCTAACTTTTTTCCATACGGCGGTATGAGTGTTGCATGCATAAAATTATGATGCAATGCGCTCCAGTTAGAAACAAGTGAAAAGATAATGAAAGTAAGTTTCTGAAACATTAAGCGTGAATGTTCAAAAGCTTAGAAGGAATATTTAAATCAGTTCACTGAAAGTAAAATAATAGCTTAACACTTTAATAAAACCCGTCTGTAAGATTCAAAATGGGAAGATATTGAGAGATTTTGCTGCATTGTAATGTTCTCTATAAATATTTAACCAGGACTGTTGTATTAATAGTTTTTCATGAGAAAGCAGCTAAGAAGATGCAAGATACCTTGTATAATTGATATTTGCTATTATTGATGAAGAATTTTCTTACCAGTTCTCATAACAAAATCATGTTCTTGTTTATGACCTAATTCCATTTCCATAAATAATTACTACGTTTAAAAAGTTTTTTTTTCTTCTTTTTCAAATAAAAAATTTAAAATAAATTCATGTTATTGATATATTAGGCGTGAGAAAATTTAAATTCAGTTGTTCAAACAGTTATCGACTTGAAATTTAAAAAAAATTAGTAAGTAAATAAATGATCAGAGAATCTGAAAAGGATACTAAAAATGGATAGTACTTTAAAAGGATTTGGTATAAAGTGCATTTTCTCTGCAAAGAAATGTACAAGATTCCTGAAATTTGCTGAACTTTAATGATTTTAAATGGATTAAATTAAAATTGTTCGAAATGAGCTTCATTCCTATTCTATAAAGATAGGAAAAGAATTCTTATGAAGGAAGAGATAATTTGTCTTAAACTTATAAATATGGATAAAATATCGTTTGCTACAACTGCTATGGGAAAAAAAAATAAACAGATGCAACAACTAAAGAATAAAATGTCGTTTGCAAGCAGTATATTTTTAATAATTATTTTTCGAAATTAATGTAATGAATGAATACATGCCAAAGATTTTTAATAATACTTAAGACTAGATAACTTTGTCAAATTGTAGTTTTCATAAAAAATATGAAAAAAAACTAGTAATTGTATTTTCAAACAGTCTCATTTATAAGTGCAATGGCAATGTCTGAGAATAAATACTCAGGTAGTTCCACAGTAAATTGCAAATTCATACAAGTACCCTCCATTGAAGTTGGAATTGAACTTACAAACCTCTTTTTTCTACCCATAATGAAGATGAGATTACAATCAAATCAGCTGCCAATGCATTATCAGATAAAATATTGAATAGAATTATAAGATATCAGTCATTTAAGTATTATGTGTAATTCTAAATGTTATCTCATACTTCGAAGGGCAGAATAAAAATGCAATTTTTGCTTTCATCTTTTGTATATAAATTTTTTGAAACACATATTTCATTTAATATCTTATACTCTATTCATTTACAAAGATGAAGTTAGAAATCAGCGAATTGAATTATGTGTAAATAAAGTCTATGAACTTATTATTGAAGTGGAACACTTATATTTATTCAGAATTTCCAAGAACATTTGTGGAATTTTATTTCAAGGTTTTTTCGAGGTTAGTATACTGTATTTCAATAAGTATTTCCTCATAATTTTCATACTAGCGGCACGAGTGCTGGTTGGACGTCTCATTATCGCTCTGCTGATATGTTTCATTCATTAGCACCTAACATGCAAAAATAGGGGGAGGTAACTTCAGCCGAACACTGACGTCAGATCACGTGATCGTAATATTTAAGGAAATTTGAAAAAGTTCAAATGTCTCTATGCATAATTAGTAAGCTTCTACATATATTACATAATTTTTGACATTTTTTCTGCTGAATAATTTTAATAAACCATGTTTTATAGCTTTAGATATCAGTGTAAAAAATGTGGATAAAAACAATGCATTTAATACATTATATTATTCTTTTAAATAAAATAGACGTAAGCATATATTTTTAATTGTATTTTTTTTATAAAAGTTTGCGAAAAAGATATCATTTTTGATTGAAAATATAATAATTATTCTACTATATAATCATTTAAGAATTTCAATCAAATATATTGGTCTAATTTAAATTTTTTAAAAATTCATTGATTGATGAATTTAATTTTCATTGATTTCTGAAACATAAACACTTAACAATAAGTCTGTTTTCGAAAACAAAATTCTTACACTTAAATTATGAACGAAAATGATCACCTTAAAATTATTATTGATGAATACTTAAAAAATTTCCTTGAAATCTTTCTTAATATTAAAGGCTTAAATTTCAAATAACCTACTGATTTGTTACATTGTGTGCTGAAAAAAATACGCTTGTTTTCGAGAAAAATATGGCTCTCGAAATATTGAACTAAACGGAAAAAATAAACAAAGTATAAGAAAAAATCAAGAAAGATAATATTGAAAAGTTATATGCAGGTAAGATAATGCGCTAAAGAATGTGTTCTTCTTTCTTATTCCCTGGTCTGAAGCAGACCAGGTCCATGACATCCTTCGCCTTCAAAGAATTGAGGACGGCTCTAGGGCTGTATAAAAGTTCTCACTTTGAAAGCCAATGCAGTTTAGTAGGTGTTCGGGACTGGCTTCCTTAGTATTGCACAAAGTGCAGGTGGGAAAGACTTGTTTGACCTGGGAAAACTGTAGAGTCCGAAGATGGCCGGATCTGAGTCTGGACAAGGTAATCACGTCTTTCACCGTTGAAACTCAAAGATCCCCCAGAATCAGAGCCACGGATGAGACGATGGAATTTTCCAAGATGAGTTGGCAAGAGCCCTTAAATATGTTGATTTAAAAAATAAATAAAAAAATGAAAAATAACAGCATCAGATATTAAAAAAAAATAGACTAGAAAAAAATTTTCATTGGGTTTTAGATGATGAATTATACAATAAATCCGATTATCTAGCTACATAGATCTCAATATTAAATAGAAATAAATCTGAGAGTCTTGTAGTTAAAAACATTGGAAAATTAAAAAAAATAATATTAAAGGAAGTAAATGTATTGTAGACAAAGCAATTTATCTTTGTAGGAATTAGATAAGATCTAATCTTCGTATTTGTATTAAAAAATAAGAAAATCCTTAAAAAACATTTACTAACTTGTATAATAATAATAAAAAAGCCCTTAAAATTCATAGAAATGAGTACAATATGTAGTTTAGACTTTGAATACTACCTATTATCATAAAAAGAAATAAAATTTAAGAAAAAAAAAATGTTTTAATTTTGACCATAAAGCTAAGAATCTACTAAGCGCTCTATATTTATGAATCGTGAAAAATTCTAATTCTAAATCAAAAAAATATGTCGGCAAGAAAGGAACTTACAATAAATAAAATTTTATTTCTTTCATTTTGTAACTATTTTCACAAATAAAATTTTATTTCTTTGCGAAAATACTTAAAAAATGAAGTGAAGACAAATATAGTAAAATGTTAAATAAAAAACATGTAAAAAAATTCGAAAAAATTAGTAGAAATCTTTAAAATTCGATAATATTTGTTGCCAAAATAAATTTTTTTATCCATTTTATTATATACAGCCAAAATTATTAGAAAAATTATTCAGATCTAAAATTATAGTCTGTGTTTTATTTTTTAATTTGTTTCTTTTTATAAAAAACCTTGACCATTATCATTTGTCATCGCCTTCAATATTTCTTTCGTACAATTATTAAATTTTTAAACTATTTTTACTGTTAATTATAAGAAAAACAAAGTATACAACGTTTTGTCTATCAACTGAAAATAAGAGTTTTTGAGTCTTTTAAATAGTAAAATATCTATGTTTTATTGCTCTTTATTTCATGAATGAATAATAATATAATTTTCGTTAGCGTAAAGGAAAATATTTTCCAATTCTGTAGCTTTCAGAATAAAAATAATATTGTTTTCGTCTGTTTACAATCCATAGAAGAGAACTGAAAACAGTTTTCATATGCTTTTTATAGATTGAGTAACTGTGTAAAGAACAATAAAAAATGTTGGCAAATATTTTGCAATTATAATTCAGATGAAATTTTCTCTTTATAAAATTAAAAACTATTTAATTTTATAAATTATGAAAATCAGAAGAAACTGTATGTAGATTAACTATTAAAAAAGCTGAAATAGTATAATTAAAAAAAATTCACATTTCCTCTCTATTGAATATAACAATTTTAATTGTTGAAACGTACTTTGAAATTTTTAGAACTCAATCAAGTTAACAAAATGATTATAAAAATTTGTATTTAAGATCAACAATAATCGTATATTTTTCATTTGAATGCATAAAACCTCATTCTCATTCATTGGTCATGAAAAGAAATTTGAGCTATTTCTTTCTTGTCACTAAGCGCATGCACTTACGAATCAGCTTGTGGATAATAATGAACAGCTCACATATACTGAAGTATTGATGAAAATTTGATTCCAGTAGATTCAAACAGCTTACAATGAACGAACATTGTAATGTAATTAAACTTTCAGTTTAGATTAAACGTAAATTTTTATATTGGCAGTGTTATGATGGAACTCTCTAGAGTTTATTGTGCTTAAACTTGCTATTTAGACAACGCTGTAATAAAGATTCCATCTAAATTGAGCTGTAGATTAAGTTGTTAAAATTCTTCTGCTTAAACGTGTATATCGAAGGAAAAATTTCCCTCACAGCATAAATTTAAAAGGGAAATTGCATAATGAGGAAATTTCTAATCTCACATTGTTGTTGTTTTCGTTCCACTTTTCCAACTGAGCCGTATTTGGTGTGGAGTCCAACTTCTTCACTACACATGTATGCAATAGGGACCCGTTAATAGGGTAGGCAGCCATCCACACCTCATTCACACACAAGGAAAGGACAAAGATAGGATAAAGAGAGAGAAAGTACATCCATGCCTGAACCGGGATTCAAACCAGGACCTCCCTATCCGTAGTCAGTCACGCTGAACTCTAGACAAGTTGGCCAGCAATCTCACATTAAAAGTTTTAATAGAAAGTTACATTTCAACCCAGTCTAAATTGGAACTCTTATTCTCTTGTTAATTGAAGTTTTAAAAATACACGACTAACAAGTCCGCCAAGACTAATTAGTGTTCTTCACACAACAATCTACATATTATACTGTGAGAAAATCTTTCCACTGTGAGAAAACTTACAAGCTGCTTTGTATTGCGATGGAACATCCATCTGAATTATACTGTGAAAACTTCTCGTCTAGACTGTAATGTAATGAAACTTTGTATTTGGACTAAGTTGTTATGGAACCTTCTCTCAAAATTATGCTATTTTGAGATTGATTTTTGATTCGAAAGAAGAATTTAGTGTTCCAACCAAAACAAAAACAATGATGGGTTAGAAATCAAACATTTAAAAAGAGTTCAAAGCATATAAATTAATAGCCATAAATTAAGAAATAGTTATCCGGTTAATTGAAAAAAAATTCAAGATTTTGAAGTTAAACTTCAATATTTTTTGAAAAAGATTTCGATACTTATCTCAATAAAAATTACGGAATAAGATAAACAATTAATAGAAAAATAAAACTATGCATTTAAGCTACACCGCTGGCCACGGTATATGTAACACCCTGAAGGAAGCATGCAAATAAAAGAAAATTTACAACATGCATTAGCGGAGGTGAGATATACAAATTATTATAATTTCAATGCAGATGTAATCACGTGCGCCTTTGGCGCCAATTCAAAGCGTTATTTAAGGCTTGAAGATTTTGACGATTTAAAATACAGTTTTCTCGTGGTTCTCCAGAAAATAACGACCAAATCTGCCGTATAAAAAATAGCGATCATTTTGATCAAGTATCCGAATTCGACAGCGAAAGGATAGTGATCAATCGAGACTGTGGATTATCTCATTCAGGGAAATCGGTAGTCGTGTTGGATGAAACCAAACAACAGTAATGCGCATATATAATTGTTGGATACAGATGGGTACGATGGATCGACGTGTTCGATCGCATCTTCCTCAGTGCAACACTTCACGTGATGACAAGCAAATTGTGGGTATGGCAGTGGCGGATCGCTCAGCCATCTCATGAACCCATAGCACAGCACATGCAGTCTGTAACGCATCATCCAATGTCCGCGCGTACCATTTACCGCAAAGTGGTCTACCTGCAAGACGTCCATTATTTCATCAAACCTTGATGCAGAATCATAGACCTCTCTGCCGCCAATGGTGTGATAAAAGAATGATGTGGACTGCAGAATGGAATGAAATTGTCTTTACTGACCAGTCACGCTTCTGTCTGCAACACCAAGATGGTCGCATTCGAGTCTTCAGACACTGTGGAGAGAGTATGCTAAACATCAGAGTTATACATCGCCATACAGGTCCTGCTCCGTGTATTATAGTATGGAGCGTTATTGAATATCACTCTCGCACTCCTCTAGTACGCATTGCCGATACTTTAAATCCGAGGTACTGGAGCCAGTATCCTTCCTTACCTTCAGGGCTTGCCCGCAGCCATATTTCAGAAGGATAATGCGCGATCACACATGGCACGCATTGTCCGAGTATTCTTCGTCAATCACTAGATTGAATTGCTTCCCTGGCCGGCTCGCTCTTCGGATCTTTCATCAATAGAAAACATGTGGTCCATAATTGCTCAACGAATGACTTAGATTACATCCCCTGCTGCCCCACCATATCAATTTTGGCAACGTGTGTAAGCTGCTTGGTCTGCTGTACCCCAAGAATATATCCAAAATCTCTATGAATCAATGTTGAGCCGTGTGGCAGTGGTGATCTCCAACAATGGCGGTTACTCTGGCTACTGATTTTGACAGAAACCATATTTCACACAAGTCTAAAAATTTAATCATTTGATACTTGGTCAACATGTTTATCTACAACAAAAAAAATTGTGGTTATTTTTTGTCTTTTTTTGGTGTTGCAATTTGTGTGACCAGCAGTGTATTTAATCACAGTAAATTTCACATATTTAGAATTTTTATTTAATACATCAAGAAAGCACAATTTCAGACTTTCTGAAATCATATAAAAATATATTAAGATTTCTACAAGACTCTAAAGGAATTTAAGCGCATAAAAATATTGATATGCATTTTTAGTATAGAAATCATTTATATTTTTGTTTCGAAAAACTGGAATTGGCCCATCTTAAGAATTTATTAAACTACATGGCTTGAAATAAATTTCTTGTTTTTTTTTCAATGATATTCAACACGAACTCACTTAGATACTGCAGCATGCTTTCTTTAAAACGAAAAGTATGTTGCAGTAAACATAGAGATTGTCGATAGGTAAGCTGCGAGACGCTCTACTATAGACATGAAGTGCGACATGGTGAATCGGGTCTAACCATTTTAGAACAGATTTTGAAGCCATAAACCACACTGTCATAATCAATACGGGACATTATAACGGACAGGTATATTCTGCACATTGAAGATAGATCAGCAACTCAAGAAGAGTTGGAAAGAACTTTTAGTATGTTAAGAGATTTCCTCACTTTTTGCGTAAATTTAATGCATGCAGCAAGTACGTAAGTTTCTTATCAAAAATAACCTCCAATGTATCGTAACTCGTTAACTACAGGAATAGAAACATTATGAAGTCGAGTATTTGGATCAGGGTGAAGACCCCATTTCCCACAAAAATGGATGCAACTGCTCTTACTTGGCGAAATGGTATAGCCATTTTTGTTACACCAGTCAGTAATTTGATTTACAGCCGTCTGTAGTTTTCGTTCAATTCAATGTATATCTGAACCTTGACAAGAAATCTGCAAGTCATCCACATAAAGCAGACTTTTAACGTAAGAAGGTAGAATAGATAAAACTTTGGAAATATAAGCAATAAAGAATGTCACGCTAAGTACACTACTCTTTTACTACTGAACACACTGTTCCATATAATGCTATTTTTCTGTAAGTCTCCATATTAATTATCTTAACAGTTCAGAGAGAGCTAAAAGAGTCCAATGAAAGTACGACAATCGTTAAGCACAAGAGCCGACATCTCCGAAACTTGGACATAATGAGGGCAACAGAATTCTTCAATTCTATCCAAAGTGCTAAACCTAAGGCAGGCCGCAAATTCGGTAGACAATCCAATTAAGACTCCATCTTATAATAGACAAATGCGGTCTCGTCGACGTCTTAGTGTGACGTAGCTAAAACGTTGTACTAACGTCATGGAATTCTGAAACCAATAAGAGCACTGTCTCGCAAAATGTTGCCAGATATTTCGAACCTGCTTGAAATCTAGAATCGACTAGCGCTCAACCTCTTTTCTAACGTAACTAAGACATCAATGACGTCATTTGGGCTGATGCGATTCTAGCGAGATGGTCTGCTTGTCTCGCTAGACAAGTCTCATGCGATCATCTACGAATTTGCAGACTGCCTAAGAAATCTATGGTATCTATGGGAAGAAATTATTGATATAGCTAGTTCCTGGTTCTTTAAAACTCTTATTACAAGTCGTTAATTATTAGATGAAAACATGAATGTTTCATTTCCGAATTCAGAAAAAAACAGTTCATTTCTGAATTCTCAAAAATATCAGTGACACATCAGAGCAAAGTTCTTCATGAACAAGCTAAAACAACACTAGAAACCGAGATATTTTCATTCTTCTCCATAAGAAAGCTCTTTACTAGATTAAAAGGTTATCTACAAAAATGATTAATAATTACTATATGTATGGAACATTTAACCAAATAACTTTTTGTTGTTGCAAAATTTTTATTTGATGTTAAGAATTTTAGATGTCAAGATTCACTCTTGACATCTGTTGTTGTTGTCATGTGGGGTGTTGTTGTATCAACAGGGGATGCGCTGCTCCACTTTTCCAACTGAACCATATCTTGGTGTGGAGTCCGATTTCTTCAGTACACACATGCCATAGGTATCCGTTTATAGAGTAGGCAACCATTCACACCTCATTCATACAAAGGAAAAAGGAAATGACAAATACAGGATAGGGAGAGAAAGTACATGCCCAAACCGGTATTCCAACCCAAGACCTCCTTATCCACAGTCAGGCACGCTGACCACTAAACAAATTAGGCGGCCTCTTGACGTCTAAAATTACCATAATAGCTCAAGCTTAAAATCAATCGTATTTGATTTCTTTCATGGGGCTTCTCCCAAGATGGAAAAACATAAGTAAAAACTCAAGTGGTAATATTTCAAAATAAATCTGCAAGTTTTTTTAATCATTTATTTCAATCTCTTTTTACTTGTAATGATTTATTCGACAAGAATTTTAGACTTAAATTGAATTCAAATCTATTACAAAATTACATCTGAAAGTAGAGCTAAATCCATGAAGTTTTGAAATGGATATACTGCTTATTTAGCTTCAGCTTGAAGCAACTTTTATATACTCTCGCAGTTACAGTATACAATAGAAATGTTTCTTTTATATAACACAAACAAAACAATTGAAAGATTTAAAATAACATTTCAGCTAAAAACCAGTTTTTAGATTTTTTTTTCGAAATGAAATTATGTACATTTAGGTGTAGAAGAATTCATGAATATTAATATTCAGGATCAGTTGTTCTTTTGAAACAGAAACGAGTAGATAAACTGGTTTCAAGGTAAAAATACTTGCTATTGCTTAAAAAGTATGCCACTTTCCAACAATTCATCACTCTTAAAACTCTTGTAATGTTAATTAACGATGAAAGCCCTTAAGAACTAATCTTCTTACACGCACTTAATACTTTATGAAATTCCTCGCTGAATTACATCATATTTAATCCGTTGAAACATTAACTCTTAATAATTCAGAAGTAACTTAAAAATAAACTACTCCAAATCACTATTCTTAAAAGTACTTTAGAAAATGAATATGAAAAAAAGTGAGAAACTCCTTACAGAAAACGTTAAGCTTTGCTCTGTCAAAAAGATTTACATAAGTAAAATAGTAATATGTATATAGAATTTACTGACCTACAATTGCATTAATGTAATTACAGATACATTTACATGAGAAAGGACAGCAACAAACTGAAGTAGAGAATTTTTATTGACTATGATAATGACTTTCTTCTGAAACGAGGATTCATTATAGACAGAAAGTCCGATTTCTTCGCCTATAATTGTACCTAAAACACTCAAACATTGGCATGGATGTAAAATCCAAGCCTTACTCGGGATTCGAACCCAGGCCCACTTAGTAAGAGCCGTGGGTCAACCATTATAAAGGTTGGCGGCAAGTCTACATGTGCTATCAGACAATGATACATGTTATTTTTGCTTAGATCATGTTTAACAAACATGTCAGGCATAATTTATTAGTTGAACTTACTAGAGTTGTTGCAATTATAATGAGAAATAATTAGGCATTTAAAGAAAGTTATCTCAAAAATAACTTTTCTAATATTAATAAGAAAGATTTTTCTGTCATATTATATTTTTCAATGAAAATATAAAATATGAAAATATTTATTAAATTTTGATTGATTTCTCCAAGTTTGGCTGGCAAACAAATTGAAAGTAATCAAGCCAATAATTAAATTGCTTTTGAGTTTGATTCATACCTCGAATGTGATGTTATTTGTGATCAATTTATTTCAAATCCCATAGTTTTGATCGAATTATCCCAGGTGATAGAAAAGAGGTTATAGAACCAAGCCGTTATAGATAGGTACCCGCACATTTTACATAGTTTATATTTGTAAAGGGAATTTCGATTAAAAATAAATGGGATGATTTTTAAAAACGTAAAATATTGTTTTTCTTAGGAAGATATAAAATGTATTCAAAAGCGCTTAGTGAACTTCATTACATTCACACATTTTAATAGTAACAAGACGAGAAAAAATTATTTAAGATCTTGAAGATATTTACTTATAAATATATTTTTATGTATAAAAAAGGGTTATATATATATATATATATAGCTAGAAATAATATTTAATGAAATTTTCATTTTACAAATATTTTTTAGGTATTACTATACACTAATATAATAAACTACATGTTGATTAATGAAAAGAATTAATTTTAAAAAGAAGTGTACCACAATGTTTCAACTGTAAAGAAAATAAAAAATACTTTTTCAATAAAAATGAAATATATATTAATGTAAACAATACTAGTGACTAATAATAGAATGAATAAAAATAAATATTAAAATAAAAGAAAAGAATTTAAAATTTTTCATTCATTAGAGGAACAGTGGGTATGTAAAAACGTGTTTTGAATATTTGTATATACATGTATACAAAATAGATAAGTAGATGAAGAGAACATGGTTTTCGTTTCGTTTTTTCTATATAATGTTTTGAAAGTTGCATCTATTAAATTATGTATAGCATGTTTATGATGGAATACTCCCAAAAACTTCCGTCATCGTAATTGTAAAAATGAGGGAGAAGGGGGGGGGGAGATTCGGGACACACCCATATTTTATACCGACTCCCAATTTCGTACATCCCACAGATAGTTCCCTCTTTTCCATTTTCCACTTTACTTGGGGACGAGCTTCACTTCATCAAGATAAGTAGATGAGGCGTTGAATTTGAATTTTTTATCCTTTTTTTTTTTTCTATGTCGTGTGTAGCTTGTGAAATTTTGGTGTAAAAAAATTCCCTGTCATAGGGGGAGCCCATTAGGCTACTGGAAACGAATTTTAGATGTTCTCCACCCTGTGGCTTGAAAGATTAAAATTTGAGATAGATATCTCAAGATAAATGGTTGAAATGTGTCAGTGTATTTAGCATGATGAATCTAATATTACTTTGGGTAAAATATCTTGTATACGACAGTAAACCTTACGTTTCTTAAACTCTGCAATTTTTGAATCTTGCTAAATTTGTGAAAAGAAAGCGCAAAATGGAAAAACACTTTAAACATTAAGAACTCTTGGTTTAAATAGAATCAAAATTAACTTCCACTTACGTATATAAAAAAAATGTTTTGTAAAATGAATCAGTGCTATACACCATAAAGCACAAATGGAATTCGAAATAAACTCATAATTATGATTACAATAACTTTATTTTACTGGTGAAATCAATACATTGTCATTGAGGAAATTAAAAGTTAATTTTGTTTATTAAATCAAAATATATCAAGACATGTTGTAAGGAATATTTGAAAGACCTTGCCAACATGGATATGTGTGTATTGTAATTGGTTTTTGATACTGCTTTAATAAGTATTAACTGCATTCGATACTGATTCCATAGAATATATATTTACGGTGAGAGGACCTACTTAAAGTTTAGCTTTCACAGGATTTAATATTTCTCCTTTGATGAGATTACATCCACATTGAGAGGAAAATATCATCTCCGGTATCAACAGCATTACTTGATTGTAGATCAAAATCTCTAGAAAATTGACTGTACTTAAAGGCGTTGTTGTCAAAACAGGTGTGTTCAATAACACAAATAAATGTTCAATAACTATGATGTTGTGAGGATGTTACGTATGACTCTTGGACAAGCCAAGCTTGCCATACCGCAGGCTATGCGAATCTAAGTCAGTAGGGTGCGACTCTTGTTTAACCAGAGCACCTCGTAGGTAAAAGTATGACTTTGCTCCAAACTCCTCCGATAGATGGCACCACCAAAGGATCCACTCTCTCAATTTTGACATTGATTTGGAGGGAAAGGAAATTTTCTCCAGGCTCTTGCACCCATAGTAACTGCTCAACTATTGACCACAGAAATATCTATCCCACATATTTAACAAGCATGTACTAGGTGGGTCTTCGGTGGCATTGGGAATCGAACCCCGCCTTTCCAGAAGATAGATGCCCTTTACTGAGATGTTATTTATTTTATTTTTTAAACAGTAAAGTGGATAGTCGATTAGGTGAAAATCATTGTATATTTAAATATGTGCAGCATTTTTCCTTTCTGAGAGGAATTTTTCATAAACAGAGTGCCATTTCCATGTCGTAAAAGAGAAAATCCGGATAATTCTCAAGTATCCACGCCGGTAAACACGCTTGCTGAAATACCTCTCTTTCTTTAATAGTGCCTGGGACTGAACTCCGGACTTTCTATTCGAAAGAGCATGGTGATACGTTGTTTGATGAATTTCTTATTGATACTCCCAGGTAATAATCTATATACATTCAAACTGAAAATATTTATTCATATGTTTCTTATCAGTAACATGCTTAGTGCCACATCGATGCATAAATGCTTACCAATGTTAAGGATCAAATGTTCTGTGTAATAATCTTAATTTTTAAATTTTAAAAATTGATGTGTTGAAATCCTGAATAGTATTATGGATGGATGATCAAAGGGAACCCATCATCAAACTTAAAATGGACTTGGATGGCAATTGCAACCTCATCCGGCTTCTCAAATCGCACTTTTAACCAGTGATAATCAGCAATTCCCTTTCTAAGAATGAATTTTTAAGTCATCGAAGGGAAAATAAAATCTTTGCCACTCTCCCCGATAATGAATATTTGCAGGTTTTCTTATCGAATCAATAGCGTCATAGAGGCTCACCACTGGATTCCATTCGACATTAAAGTCAAATTCATCGTTTCGTGTTCTGTAGAAAAGAAAACGAAAAATGTTCTCTATCAAAAAAACGTTTAAAATCACTCAGAAAGCATATCAAAAAGAAAATATTTTATAATTATAAAAAAATAAGACCATATAAAGAATTAAATAACAGAAAAAATTTTTTGTGAACATTTGATGTCTTCCACGGTCTTTTGTATTTATTTAATACATCTTTAATTAACATCTTTTTTAATAATTATTTTGTTTTCATGACTTCCAAAAATAAGACCATATAAAGAATTAAATAACAGAAAAATTATATAAATATTATATAATTATTTTGTTTTCATGACTTCCAAAAATAAGACCATATAAAGAATTAAATAACAGAAAAAATTTTTTGTGAACATTTGATGTCTTCCACGGTCTTTTGTATTTATTTAAAACATCTTTAATTAACATCTTTTTTAATAATTATTTTGTTTTCATGACTTCCAAAAATAAGACCATATAAAGAATTAAATAACAGAAAAATTATATAAATATTAATAATTATTTTGTTTTCATGACTTCCAAAAATAAGACCATATAAAGAATTAAATAACAGAAAAATTTTTTTGTGAACATTTGATGTCTTCCACGGTCTTTTGTATTTGTCTTCTCCTTTTTATCGAGCTATCTCTTTTAGATTATACTGATGATAAAACATATAAATTTCGAATGAAGAATCTGAAATAATATGAAAATGTAATTTTTTAATAATTATTTTGTTTTCATGACTTCCAAAAATAAGACCATATAAAGAATTAAATAACAGAAAAATTATAATTTTATATAATGAAAAAATTGTTAAACAAAAGTTTACTAACGTCTTATTAATTATGTGTTTATTTTTATTTCTTCTCCGTTAATTTGAATTCAAAATTTTCAAAATCACTCTATTTTTTTAAAATTTATTTAAATCCATTTAATTAAATATAAATATGAAAAAAATTTTATAGAATTTAATAACACATCTTATGATTTATGGTTCTCTTTATTTTCATTTTGATGTAGATGTATTAAGAAGAGTTTTTCAATTTACATACGTCGAGTCACATATTTTAGAAGCCGTCAAAATGATAAGACTGGTTATTTCAAAATATTTGTTAGATCATTCAGAAAAATAAGAGTGAATTCTGAGGATCTGTATTTTCAAATTGGAAAAATAACTATAAATAAACTGTGAAGAATTTTGTTGTCAGATAAAATCTAGTGAATTGGAACTGTTTTATAGATAAACAGTTCACGGTCAATCTACGGCATTGACAATCTTTACCATGTTTTCTCTTTGTAAACATTTATTTCACTGAAGAACATAGCATAGCACATTTTTACCAGATCACGACAGATAGAAACGATTATAAAATATCGTTTAGAAAATACTTCCGCTTTATCGTCTGACGACACTTGACCCTTGTCTGACCTTCACATAGATCTCCTTTTACGTCATATTCTTGGCACACATCTCGTAAAGTAGATATTAAGGAACAGCATTTAGAAGAAAGATGGATATCCAATGCTAGGTTTGTTTCAAATAATGATGTTTTTTATTACTATTTTACGTAAGAGAAAATCCACTTTTACGTTTGAAAGATTAGTATAAGATTGTGGTGATGTCTTTAAATGCAAAAGTACGTCATGAAAGTGACATGTTCCTATAATTTTATTTGTCAAAACATACATCCATCAAATTTGTTGTTCCAATAAAATATTTATTATTTCCTCGCATGAGTAGTTGCGCGATTTTTAAGAAATCTATAAGGAACAAAATTTCTTCGAACAATAAAAAATTGTAAATTATAACTCACTTAGAGTAAGTAAAAGCAATTTTATTTTACATTTTCCAAAATTTCTTTTTTTTTATAGTGTATATGATAATTTTATATAAATAAATAAATAAAATATTTCTAAACAACAAAAAGAAAATATGTCAAATTAAATTGATGTTAAAAAGTAACTGACCCACAATTTTTGAATTTTTATTTTTTAAATCACAATATTTCTTCATATTTTATAATACGTGTTTATATATTACTCTCTCTAGGTCTTGAATTTATTTCAATAAAAATTATCAAAATAAATTTATTCTTCATTTACATCTTCCATTTTATATGCCATTTATTTTCATATCATTTTACTTGGGGAATTACATTTTCATATTATTTCAGATTCTTCATTCGAAATTTATATGTTTTATCACCAGTATAATCTAAAAGAGATAGCTCGATAAAAAGGAGAAGACAAATACAAAAGACCGTGGAAGACATCAAATGTTCACAAAAAAATAAAAATAAACAAAAATGTGTGTGTCTGTGTGTGCATATTTAACTTGCTTAAACGGACAATGATAACGATGATTTTGACGATGATAATTTAACGATAGCAATAGGAACTATGATTTTGTTAATATTTGATACACAAATATTAGCAAAAATAGCTAAAGTAGTTATTGTAATGATAATTAGAATTTCTCACCCCTAATATGTTTATTAAATGAACAATAAGGTATGCAGTTAACTATTATACTGTTTTGTGTGAATGGACATCAAAAACCCAAATATTTATCAGAAACACACAAAATTTTAAATTTTGATTTTATACAATTGGATTTTATGCATCAGTAACGTAAAAAATAAATGAAATTGTAACTATATGGCTTTATTTTAAATTAGTTAGAATGAATGACTTTGTTTTAATGTGGTTTTTATGAAAATATGCATGAATATTGATTAAAATACATAAAGAATAAAAGTAAAATGTATAATGCAGTTATTATCGTTGCTTAGTTATAATGCATCTTTAGCACAGATGGCGTATAATCCAGGATATTAAATTCTGAAATTTTTTGGCAATGAAGAAATGTTATCAAGATGACGTATTGTGACATGCGTGAAGACTTAAATACTAGGGTTGCTAAAATAGAATTTTCTGCGTAATCCTTATAGATCTCCATATCCATGACGTGATTGAAATCAGGTTTCCAAATACATAAAAAAATGAACAAAAAAAAATCACCAAACTCTGAATTTGGCCTCCTGGATTATACGGCATCTGTGCAGCAGCATTACATAAATATAATAAATATTTTTGTAAGAAGTTAAAAATTTCAGTATTTATTATAATTAATTCTATTGAGTAATACACTACACGTCTAAGTTTAGACAAATAAAGGAAAATGACAATTCACATATTTTTGTACCTTATTTATGTATTTATTTGACAGTAATAGCGTTTTCAAACCCAGATTATTCTTTCAGATTTCTGAATTCCATAGGATAAATCCTATCTACAAGATTTAAACTTTAATGGAAACAGGCCATTTGTATATTTTAGTGATAATTTTTATAGTATTATTCCAGTTCCAGTCACTTTAATCAATCAATTTTATCGATTCACCGTATACTTGCAACAGATACACGTGTATGTTAACATATCGTTCTACGTAAATCAAGATTGTGTATAGAACAGTTGAAACAAAATTAAATTTTTCTACGTAACTTCAGGTGAAAATCTTTGTGTTTGCATAAGCAAATTTGAATACTTTTTCCTAGGAAAATCCTAGGAGGACCCACACGCTTGGCGACAAACTGAAAAAAAGCGCCAAACCAGAACGAAATTCCAGAAATAGTTTGTTTTATCATATCTAGTGCATCTAAGTAGGATTATCAAGATTGGCCAAAGTCACAATTATCGCCCACCAAAATCATTCGCGCCAAGGGTGTAGGCTCTGCTACTATCCAACCATTTTTCCCTTATGATAATAAAATAGATTTTTATTCTTCTTTTATGTTCTTATCATAGGTGTAATGGGTGTACTTGTAATTTGTAACTGGCAATTTTAGCTTCATTGATATTTACCCAATTTTTGAAATATTCTAAGGCCATAATATAAAGGCCATAGATATATGGATACAGCCTCTGATGCATAACTGCATCCGAGACTAAAAATGATATTTACTATTATTTTTTAGTGTTTATATAAAATTGAAGAAAGCAGAGGCACTATCACCATTACAAAGAGAAATTCATCGTTATGGAGACATTCATATTCTTTAAAATAACTAGCTCTAATATGTCACTTCTGCAACTCCTTTTTTATGTACCATTATATGAAATGAATTTTTTACGCAATTGGACAACAAAAAAACGAACCAAAAGATTTTCAAATAATATGCTAAATGCAATGTTCTAATTTAATACACTTCCAGGACATTTTTAATCTGCAAAGCAAATAAGAAGAAAAGTACGAGGTACGTTATATTTATCAGATGAAAGTTTAAAAATTTATCATAGACATGGCACCAGCAAAGATAATGCTATCTTGTGAGTTTTAACATTAATTTAATTTTATGTTTCAATAATTATACATTTTTTTCATATAAATATATTAAGGCTTGTTTGTGAAATCTCTGAAGAAATAATCAATTTTGAAAATATTAGGCTCAGACATGAAATTGTTAAAAGTCATCATATTTTGACATTGCGTTTAGAAGGTAATTAGTGTTTGCATGCACGAATGTCTGAAAGCAATTTCTTTAGAAAAAATTGTCAAGACTTAGATTCAAACAAAATGAAAATCCATATCTAGTTACAGTCTACTTATTAACATTAGAAATAAAGTCAGCTATTAAGATATTGTTAAATAATTATCAAAATTTAATCGAGTTTTTACAAATTTCAGATAAGTGAATTAATAATGAATCATAATAATTGGTAAATGCTTATATATACTTACGGGTACCTCTTGATATTTTGGAGATCTTTTTTGACGCTAAGATTGGCACCAAAATGGGAATGGCAACCTTAAAACTACGATAGTTAAAGCTTTGAAAATACCAAGATTACCAAAATTAAATTTTATTGCCACTTTTTTTGTTAAACCAAGAGGTATCTACTTTTACACAGAACCTAAAATAATGTAAAAGAAACCATTCTATTAAGAGTATATAGACACATATCTAACTAGCATTTTTGTAATTCAAATATTATTTAATAAATCCTGACTTTGTATGAAGTAAACAACTATCAAAAAATAGCTTCAAAACCTATAACTTAATGTTTTAATATAAATAATAAAAAAAGTCATTTTAGTAACTAAAAACATTTATGTACACAAACTTATCCTTTACAAAATAATGATCAAATTTATTCACCATATATTTTTTTTAAATAAATTTTTATAGCATTATTCCATAAGGACTTGACGTAAGAAACTCTAAATCAACAACAAAATGCGAAAAGATTTCATTTAGAAGATGCAACTAATTTCCATCCGTACTTCAAATTTTCACTGATAAAAACTATAAACGAGTTTGAAATTCTATCAGAAAACTCAAAGTATTAATTATCATAAACATTTATATTCTTAACAGATATATTTAGAAAAATGCTTGTAACACTATCAAAAGTATCAAGAATGAACACAATTTAACGACCTGAAACCAGAATAGAACTTTAATGTGTTGAAACTTTATTCCAAACTTACGATTTTAACGCATGTAGAAATTATCAAACGTCATTGTAAATGTTTTACAATGCCTCGTATTTCAAATTTGGGTAAACATAATGGGGAAAGTTTTCGAATTTAATGGTCATTTGAGAAGTGTTTTTATTGAATTATTTTCCCTTCATGTGACAAGAAAGTGATGTTTCGCCTGTGTATTCAGTTTCCCCATTCGTCTCAATCATGATAATGGAGCTGGCCTTTTGGTGTTTAAGGAACACTACTTTCCCCTCAATTGATAGAGAGATGGACAGAAAGGAGATAATGGCCTTTAAGGGGCACGCCCTTTTTTCCCTCATCCCTACATCGATTTTTTTCTACCGTAAGAAAAAATATAAGCAAACATAGAATCCACTTTTTCCCTTTAAATTGTGTTTCGTCTTATCCTGCATGTGTTTATTTTGACTTAAAAGAAAAGTTTTGGATCAACATTTATAGAAATTTAGATAGATCGACACATTTTCAGGAGGGATTTTATGATAAAATATTCAAAGTAATTCTAAACAAATCGAAGAAACAATGATAAAATAAACTGAAAATATAAATACAGTTTTTCAATGTAGCATATCTTCACAGGACCGAGTAATGGCAGTAATCATCAACAATAGTGACGAACTAAAAGAATATTTGAAAGAGTTTTCGAGAAAATTTCTTTCGAAAGAAATCACTTCGAAATCAAATATTTAGAGAAATTCATTAAGATGCTTATTTTTTCCTTATGATCAAGATTACACATCATCCACTTTCTTATAGTCGAATATTCGGAATTATAACTTGAAATATTGATTCTTTAGTTCCATGATTATTGTGTGACATCTAACGTCCTTTAATTAAAATTCATATTTTATCTTTTAGAAAAGGTTGGACACCTCTGCTTAAGATTTTACGTTCCAATAAAATCTTCATGTCCCCAATAATTCTAATGACCTATTACTTAGGTATATTAGTATCATCCACTTTTTTTTCTAAAATAGCTTTGGAAAGATTTAAGTCTTGAGGGTATTTTAATATAAGGAAAACTAGATTAATCAATTAATCCAGTTAAAAAGTTACAAAAGAAAAATGAAATGTCTTTGAAGTACCAGTTGAACATGGGACCGATGATAAGGAGAAATCTAGGGATGTCAGGGCAGCTCTGACGAATACTCGGTTCTTACATTCTGTCATCTCTTCAGGTCTGTCTGTTACTTTTTATGTTGGTTGGATCACTGTTGATTCATTCTTGCTTATATCTATCTGTTATCAGTTGTATCGCTCTTTCCGGAATGACAACCAGTACTACGATTAGACCAACTACCTTTACTCAGCCAAACAGCACGTCCTCTTGCAAATTCTGGTGAATGAAAATAAAGTCTGCGCACCTTTTAGGCACAGTAAATTTCTATCTAAATGTACGAAGTAAATTTTGCAAAGAATTTGCGATTTCTTTTCTTTAAAGTAAGACAAATTAACCGGATCAAATGTGTTGCCACGTCTCACGTTTATTCATTAGCCCTTAAATTTTGATGATTTAATGATATCAAAAACTTAATACCAATATGCATATAACTTAGCGTTAGGTTATCACTATTCCTTTTTGATGCGTCATTTATTCTGAGAGCAGATGTGTCAAACTCAATTTTGCAGAGGGACATATATTAAATTTAGAATGTGTAGGCGGTATAGATTCACATAAAAAATGTGCTGAATTACTATAACATTTTATTTATTTAATTATATAGTATATAATATAAAATTGTTAAAAATCATATCAAAGTTATAAAAGAAAGTAATTGAGTTCGTGGTTCCTGTTACCTGACTTCTCTTGTTTTCGACAAGCTCCTACACGTCGGGTATCATATTCGTTGTAGTTATTTTAATAATTGATTGGAGATGTTCATTCGCAAGTCTTGTGCGATGTTTGTTCTTATTTCTTTTCACTTATTTATTATGACGAAAAACATCTGCTCACATAAATAGGTGCTACCAAACATGCATAGAATGCGTGCTTCATGCACCGGCGGCACATTCGGGCGTTGTAACTACATTAAAACAGAAAACATCAGGGAATTTTGTGGGATTTCATTGTATAATTTATCAGGAATCATTGGCATCCAAACATTTAAAAATGGACTATGTCATGCAACCTATAATTAAAATAGTTAATTTTATAAAGAGCAAAGGACTAAATCATCAACAGTTCATCCAGGGTTTACAAGATTTTGACGAAAAGTTTTCTGATGTCCCTTATTTCATCGAAATTCTTTGGTTCAGTCTAGGAGTAGTTTAAGAAAGATTTTTTGCATTACGTGACTCTATTCAAGCTTTTATGTTAGAAAAAGACAACTCAATTAATTATAAGAATGGCTGATAGGTTGATTGTACCTTTTGGATAGATATGAATAAACTTTTGACTGATAGGAATGTAAAATTACTGGGTAAAAATCTGATTGTCACTCAAATGTATTCATCTATTCAAGCCTTTGAAACAAAGTTGAGACTGTAGGAAAATCAGGTAAAATATTTAACTTTAGATTATTTCTCTCATTTAAAATCATTACGTACAGTGAACAAAAATAAATTGGATCAATATTCTCAACTTCTGCAAAATTTGATCATGGAATTCAACAGTCGTTTTAAAGACTTCCACAGAAGGAATGAAATGTAATCCCCAATTTTCAACAATCCATTCAATTTTGAAACTTTATAGGCACCAGTTCATTTGCAAAATAAGTTGATAGATCTTCAATCGGACAGTATTTTGAAGGAAAATTTTACAGAGATAAACGCTCTTGCATTTTATACACATTAAAATTATACACATTTTATACACACAAAATTGTTTTCTTTTCCTGGAAAACTTTCTATTATCGTAATTAGTAGTAGAAATCATAAAATAAGTAAATTTTTATTTATTTTAAGAAATGTCTGATAAAAAAGAAATCTTCAAAAATTTCTAAATTATAGCTGAAAAATTTCAAAATACGTCCTTCAAAATTCCCGGGAATTTTTTTAAATTCCCAAGGGTATAAACCGAATTTATTCCCAGAAATAAACTCGGTTTTTTCCCTCCTTTACAGCATTAGTTCCAATGTTTATGTTAAGATTCTGTGAAAAATCCATCAACGAGAATAAACCTGAAATATTTTGAAGTGACACAGTACTGCTGAATATGAAGAGACTTCATTTTATATTTATGAACAGAAATATACAGAGTCTATATTTCATGCATGTCCATATTAAATGTACAAAGAGTTCATATACTTAAAGAGAATTATACTTGAATGAGGAGACTAAAAGTCGAGAATTATCTCCTGAATGCGTTACCGATAAATAAGGACCGAATATTAGGCGAAGAAAATTTTCCATCTTTATTGATGGAATTCTCATTCAACAAGGTAAATAGTTCTGTTTTGAAAATAAAATCTCTTTTTCAACACCGATTAACCATCTATTAAATGTCAATTACAAATTTAAATCTTTCAAACATTTCTTATATTCCTTACGAACTATTCCATTAAAAATAGCTTTTATTGTTTGAACAATTTTCAATTTAAAGTAATGTTTTGCAAGAAATTTAAAAAGAAGAACTCGTTCCAGCATATATGAATCTGCAAATTTATTATCAGTCTTAAGGATATAAATAACTGAAAAAGTGTTTCCTAACTATTTATAAAAATAATAGTAGATGATGTATTTTTATCCTATCAAAAATCACACACACTTACATTCATTTTTAGCAAAAAGTAGCAGCCAATTAAGTTTCCGATTGGCTCATCTCTCAGCAAAATTATTTACTTAATAAATGGAAAACCTTAGTTACCACTCAATTAAAAATATATAAAAAAGACTTTGACCCATCAGTTTTATTTAGAAAATAGCCCATACATTAAGAACACACAATGAAAAACTGTCTGTAAAGCTTTTCAATAAGATATTGATTTAAAATGGGGAAAATATTCATCAGAATGCAATCTAATTTTTTTTTAAAGTAATATGTAAGTATATGTGTTTGTCTTTATAGATTATGTTTTATTTTTTAAAGCTTATTTAATGTTCGTTTTTCAGTTTTATTAGAGTTTGAAGTATCTCTTGTGAGTTTTAATTCTTCTTATTTCTAATCCCTTTGATCTGAAATCATATCAGATCCATGAGGTCGTCCGCTTTTGAGGTTCAAACCGGGATCTTTTAGAAGATCCTCACTAAGTAAATCATCGCAGTCTAAAAGATGTTTGGAACTGGTCTTTTCAATGTGGCCTTTGGTGCAAATTCAGAAGATCTTGGGCCATTGGAGAAATCAAAGGATTTTTATATGTCCAGTACACAGTCGAGTCAAAGCAGTTTGGTCTCTCCTGTCACCGACGAAGCCGCCAATCCATGTACCGGGACCCTTACTTATATACCATGAGTGTTCTGGTGGATGCCTCCAAGAGATGCTTATTGAGGCATTGCTTAGTGAGTACTTCTCAAGGTTGGTTTAATGGAGCCCCCTCAGTAAGTGGCATGTCAGTTCCATTCTTTGCTAATCCATCTGCCTTTCATTGTATTTTAAAGTGACATGGGATGGTATCCATTGAAGATGTAGGTTGGAAGATGAGGAGAGGGTCCCGAGCTTCTCAGTAATTCCAATCCTTTTCTGTTCTATTATCAGTCTCAAATTTTTTAGATATTGGATGGTACTTTAACTGTCTGAAAGTGTTTTAATTCTGAAGCAATAGAATTTAAAAAAAACAAAAATTATTTAGCAGATAAATTTATAGTTAATTAATAAATGTATATCTGAATTACATGAATCTAATTCAAAGCCCGTCATTGATTGTTGTCCTATGCAGTTTGCAAGATTTTTATACTGTGCTCAAGGTTCTTGTTATAAAAATAACACACAAAACACATTTATTTAATTTGATGTCTATAAAATAGAGTACCTTGATAAAAAGAAGTAAATGAATAATGGATCTAACTAATTTATCTGAAAATACTTTCAGTGACAAAGAACAATTAAAACTGTAGTGAAATAATCATAATATTAAAATCTTGATTAAAAAATAACTTTGATAAAAAATAAATAATTATTGAATCTGACTAATGTATCTCAAAATGCTGACAGTAACAAAAACGTAACCACCAGCTGGATTTTTTTCATGTGGACTAAAGAATTGTTTTTCTGAGAAATCTATAAAATTCTTTGTCCATTTTCAGGGAAGTTAACCGACTCTATAAGCTCCTTTTTCTGATGTTCATGCATTTATGGACTAAAAAAGATGAAAATCTTTCAAAATGAGTCTTTCTTTTAAATTAACCACTAACAAGCCACATTTAAAAACTGACTATTTAGAATGGGTGATCGCTTAACGAACAACTTGGATTACGAACAAATCGGACAACAAACACTTTCACAAAAGATGTTTGAATTCGGACAACGAGCTAAAACGAATTCTAACGAACACTTCTCAGGTTTCAGAGCATAATTCTCAAGGTTACCAAACTCAATGGTCCGAAAATCGTTTTCCATTTGTTTTGATTTATGTTGCGTGTTTATTAAACTTGAAAATCCTATATTGGAAAAAAATCTTTTTTCCCAATAAAAAATTTATAGCCAAATAAGCCCTCATTTTCGGTTTTGATTTCATTCAAAACTGTAACTGACTGTCGATTGAAACTGGTTGCTTTTGATTTCATTCCATACCGAATTCGGATCACTACTGACATCTGCCATTAAAGATCTTTTGAAGAAGTGGAAAGATGTCTAAACAATGTTCTTAGAATAGCATCAAAACCAAGCTGATGTACGCAAGGTTGGGTATATTTACAATGACAACATTATTAATCACGTTCAGAAAACTCTGAAAAAGAGAAAAAAGCAATCGACAATGGATATGTTCTTTAACGCACCATAAACAAAAAATATTTAAAGACCGATTAATATACAAGACTATGTATATGTATTTTTTTTAACAAATTTACTTAGAAATTATGCACCCTTTTCTTAAATTTAATATTTAGGGTCTCTAAAACGAATTAATCGATTTTGCAAAACATCTGTGGTAAATCAATAATTGGTTAACAAACAATTCGAATAGTGAACATAGTCTTGCAACAAATTATGCTCGTTAACACATAACTCACTATTTAAGTAAAAGGATTCATAATTTTATTAGATTGTGAAAAAAATCAGCTTAAAAATAGAAAATATTTTGTTCCGTTAATATATTTAAATAATAAATTCATACAAGAAACTTTTAATGAAGTTACCTTAGAAAAAACTTAAATGGTTCCTAACATATTAATCTACTTAAGTATGAACTGTAGAGCCTGTTTCTTCCATGACATGCATTTATAAAAAAAATAATTTAATTATAAGCGTATCAATTTACTACTTTAAATCTTAGTTAATAATATTATTCTTCTACACACAAAAATGAACTTTCAAAAATTATTTTACAATAAAGTATTTAAATAAATAAATTTAAATAACGATTTTTTTTAAGCAGATTTGAAACTAATTTACATTAAACTTATTTTAAAATTATACTAATCACTCAAAACAGAATTGAGTTCTGACCCAAGTGAATTGTACATACCAAATAAAATTAGTTCTCAAATAAAAAAACAAGTTTATATTTTGTTTATTTCAATTATTAATTTGTTATTTTGTTTAAGTTGATATGTTACTTTACTTTAAAACTTTGACTTGCATAATATAAAACATTTCTTCGCAGATATAAGAATTACCAAACATGGTTTAACATTTTTATGTATTATATTTAATATAAAAACTCCCTACACCGTGTTTATTACAGTAAATAGGAAAGTATCTGAATCTAGATTGGATGTAGATTGTTCTGATTTATATAGAATCTTGATTTTCATAAATTAGAGTTTTGAAAATTAAACAACTAACTAATTGGGAAGAAAAAGAAATATCAAAATGGTTATATGAATCACACTTTAAAGGAATTAGAAAAAAATTCACTAATGTTTAGCATAGTATTATCCATAATATTGAACACATTTATCAGTTTTTTGAATAGCTAAGTTATTTATTTAAAAACGTTATTTATTTATTTATTTATTTTATTTATTTATTTTTTTAACTTTTTTAATTTATTTTTTTATTTCTTCTAATAAGGATAATTTATGATGTTTTGGTAACTTTTTTGCTTTGTGTACAACTAGAGCTTTAGTTTAAAATCATTGATTGAATTAGTCATTGAACAAAAATTGACATATTAGAAGTTTGCTTTGATGATTCAGATAGTTGTTTGCTGCAACTTATTGTTCTGACTTTCATTTAATAATTTTCTAGCTTTTTTCGTATATCCCTCAAAGCAACAAGTACCTCAGTTGCTGATGTGATGCGTGTTAACTCATCAGTTATTCGAGAAAAATGCTGAATTTTCCTTGTAACTATCTGTAGTGGCAGATATATTATCATTCGAGAAACTAACTTTATTAAAAGCTTGAATTTATAAAATTCTCGTTGACATATCTCACTAAGAAGGAATTTTGACTTTGGAAGAACATTTTTTCTCCATTACAAGGTTAAATGGATACAGAAGGGAAGAGCAAATTTTACATCCTTTTAACCTGTTCCAAAGAATACACTGGCGAAAAAAATTTCAATGCTAAAAAGCAATTATGCGAGAAAAGCGAAGTCTGAAAGATGGTACAGAATCAAGTTACAGATCCTATATATCACTGTGGTGCTAATATCGACACAATGAATTTAATCATCAGGTTTACTCAAAAGATATGATGTAAGATTCATGAATATTAGTTAAAAAAGAATTATTAGAAGTAAGAAGTGTTGTTTGATTAACATGCTTTAAGAATGTTTTTAAAAAGATAAGAAATTATCAACATCTCATTAAGTTTAAATGAGAAATTTGTAATAGGGTACAAGAAGATGGAAATTTCTTAAGCGATACTGCTGAACAACTGTGCAGAAATGTATGAAGAACATGATTGTTGGCAACAGTAGTCATGGTAAGGTACAACCGTATGAAAAAAAACATTTCAGTGTGGAGATGTGGCATTATGGAAAGGAAAATCCGCTAAGTGCTGCTTATGACTTTGATGTATTGTACTGGATCTGCAGCAAACATTCGAGTTTTAGTGGATACCACTGAGATACAACGAACTGTAATCTATGCATTACTTTAAAAACGCTCGGAGTTAGAAACCTATAGCGTCTATCCGATTGAGCTTCAACAACTGCTACAACGACGCGTAGTAGTGATAATAAGTTCAAGGTCATTGGAGAATGAAGTAAAGAGCAATTGTATTTTCTAATGTAAAACCATTCTTTCTAGGTGTCAGTGACAGCAGTAGGTTGCTTAGATGAAAGTCAGGTGAGTGCCTTCCAATAGTTTTTCTGCACTTCTAGACTAACAACAATATCGTGTTATGATCAACCAGCAATTTCCCCTGACAGCAAAAGTCCCGCGTATTGTACATTAGTTTGATGTCTGATGTGTACATCAGTTGGATGATTCAATTTGTGTTACAGCCATTCACGAACAGAATTCTAATCAATATTTCCCAACAGGATAGTGCTTGTTGTCTTAGGCTGTTGTAACTTGATATGTTCTACAGAATGATGATATGTTATGTTTGCCTGATAAATTTTCATATCTATTGCCAATCGAGCATGCATCGTACTCCAACTCTCTCCACAACTAACATCAATCGTCTCTGTATTGACTAACTAAGTTAAACAAGCATGGAATTTCGCCCAACAAATTGATATCCAGTACTTGGTATGATACAATGTCTGCACAGTGCATCCTAACATTCTGGCAGTTACATTGTTTTTTATGTACCAGCGTTTCACATGCTCTTTTCCTATGTTCTTGTCTACATTTATCTGTGATCTTAAGACTCTAATTAATTAATTATGTATTGCCACGATTTAATTTTTATATCATGATTTGTTCTTGATATTGTAAATTCTCCCTAGTCTAATTCGTTCGTAATGGCCTTTTAAACGTGTTTAAGTCTTGCATAAATACTTTCGCGGTGGTAATTTGTAACTTAAGAAAATCAGAACTGATTTATCTCATATCAGGTCCATGAAACGATTCGAATACGTATCAACTAATTTAGCAGCATCTTGTTTTCTGCTATTATTGTTAGTATCTCCTGATATATGTCTGAAGCACAGAATAAAATAAATATAAAAGAAGCAAAATGTGAAAAAAAACGATAAAATAAAATTATTTAAAAATTATTAACTAAGCATCATAAAAATCATTCTAAAACCTAGGTAAGGGAATAGATTTGTCAACGTCATTTTTTGATTTCGTATTTATTATTATGAAATGTAAAAATCTTAATTACCATCATTTTGGTCTATAAATATTTAAAAAGCATGTTCAACAATAAGAAGCCCAAAAATATAATATAATTTAAAATATTAAGGAACAAGAAATAATTTTTAGAAACAAAAGCAATATATATTCATATATCATTTCCAGAATAAAGAAGAGAGAAGACTGTTTTCAGCGTGATGTTTAAATTAAGTCAAAATTAACTTTAAATTGTAAGATAATAAAAATAAATTTAAATCTATCTTTGGAATATAGAGGTGAAAAAAGCTTTTGTTTTCTCAGAGTAAGGTTGTACAACCAATGTGAAATTAACCAAATGTGATATAAAAGTTACCTTTGTGGTTTCGCTAAGGTCTCATACCCCGTTTGCACTGCACTTTTAAACGCGTTTAAGTCTCGGCAAAACTTTCTTGCGGTAGTACCTTGTGATTTAAATGAGTTCGTTTTGATTTAAATTAGTTTGGGAAACTGACTTAAATACGTTTCAACTGATTTAGCATCATCTTGTTTTCTGCTATCTTGTTGTCAATGTTTGTTGAAATATCTTAAACCCATCAAAATAAATACAAGAGAAGGAAAATTTAAAAGAAAATAGTAACATAGAAATATTTACAAAAGTATTAAATAAACATAAAAAAATTATATTTAGTTTGAGAAGAAACAGGTTTTTCAACGACATTCTTTGGTTCTTCATTTGAAATATCATATTTTTAATTAATGTTGTTTTGGTCTGTAATTACTTAATAAACGGGCTCAACTATAAAAAAATTCGAAAATATCATATTATTTGTAATAACAAACGATAAATATGGTTTTGAAAAAAGACCAATATTTCTTGAATCAGTTTCAGCAGTGGGAACTCTGTTTTCAGGATCGTGTTTAAGCTAAATCAGATTTAACATTAAATTGATTTAAAAAGTGCAATGTGAACCCGGTATTAGAGTTGTAAGAATTTATGTGAAATTTCAAATATACTCAGTTTTTCGAGCCTTGGTTAGTTTTTCTATCCCTGAATTAATGATTGTTTAGATATATGCAACTGTAACTTTAACTCTGGATCTTGTATGTAAACAAACAGTACATCTGAAATAGATGTTAACTAACAGTAGAAATTATATTGAATTTATTATATTTATGCATTTTAATTTTTATTTAAATGAATTTATATTTAATATATTTAAAAATAATTTGAAGTGAAATTTTACAAATAAAAATTATATTTATTAAATTCTTTGAACATTTTATTTGAATTAGAATTTTTTTTATACTAAGCATTTTCACATCGCTTGTATTTAAGTTTCGTTTAATAAACGGCTTAAAATAACTTGAATGTAAAATGTTTACATTAGTGGAAATGAAAGACACCATTCGTATACCCCCTTGGAAATTTCATAAACCATTAAAGGATGCAGTAGCGGATGAACTTCGATTAAAATTTGCTAATAAGGTTTATTGTTTTAATTTTGAGTCTCCTAGATTCTTTATCAATTTATTCATTCTATTTTACTTAAAATTATTATTTCTATTCTAGGTTGTCTTAAATGTAGGACTTTGCATTGCTTTATTCGAAATAACAAAACTAGAAGATTCTTATATATTTCCTGGTGATGGAGCATCTCACACCGGAGGTTTATATATTTTCTTTTAAATACCAAATGATTTTAAAATAGTTGTCATATAATTCTTTTAATTTAATTTCTATTGACCATAAAAAAGTCGCAAAGTTTTTGTAATTGTATGTTAACCACTGTTTTTCAAAACGATTTTAAGCGTCCAAATTAATTGTATTAACTAAATTAGAGCAGACAAATAATGAAACTATATTGTTCGGTATAAAGATTCAGAATTGAAAATAATGAATGTAAAATTTCGTTTCAAATAGTACCTTAAAATGGAAATAAACTAAAGATAAATTTCAAATATTAGATACATAACTGGTTAAAAATATGCATCTTTTCTCTCAGTGTGATTCTTTTGACTGTGACTGTGAACTTTGACTTTTGATTGTTAACATGTATAACTGAAAGATGAGTATTCGGAAATTAAATTAGAAATTACTCTAGAAATTAAAGAAAATGCTGATACTCATTTTTAACAGCTTCTAATTAGTTTTTGACTAGCTGTTTATAAAACATTAAGGTTTAAAGCATGAATGTTTATAGAATTGATTATTGTTCACATGAACTTGTTTCTCATAAAAATTAAAAGTAAAAACCCATTTGTTTATATAATTTTAAATAAAGTAAAGATTATCCAAAAAATTTATTTATTTCTTAGCAAAAAGAAAACAAACATTTTTATAGGATGGGCATAATTATGAACAAAAATTATAAAGAAATCATGATGGAGTATAAAAAAATAAAGGAAAATTGGTAAACGGCGACAGACCCGTATGGGATTGGTGTGACTTAAACTTTCACGCCAAGCATTCTACAGCTCTGTCGCCAACCTAAATTATGTCACTACGCGCAATAGCCGTCAACCAATAACGATCGCGTTTGAACTTCAGCTTTGAAATCGTGCGTTTTTCCGAATTCCAAATGTTAAAAATTTGAATATTTCATTATAACTAAATAATGTAGAAGTTTTAAAATTCTAATAAATAGAAACAAAATTTTTAATATATCGAGCAATGGCGCCCACCATAAAAAAAAAAAAAATCAGTGTAGCGCTACCTACTACAGTGCCAACCGGGCAATAAAACTAAATTTCGAACTTTAAATAAAAAAATGAAATTTGTTAAACTTGCTTTTTAATATACCAAGCAGTGGCGCCCACCTTAAAGAAACATCAGTGTAGCGCTACCTACTACAGTGTCAACCGGGCAATAAAACTAAATTTTGGCGTTAAGAAATTTCATTTTTTTATTTAAATTCGATTTTTAATATACCGGGCAATGACGCCCACCTTAAAAAAACATCAGTGTAGTGCTACCTACTACAGTGGCAACCGAGCAATAAAGCTAAATTCCAAACATTAACAAATTTCATTTTTTGTTTAAATTCAAATTTTAATATAACGAGCAGTTACGCCCACATTAAAGAAATTTAAATATGCTGCACATTTTAACACTAACATGAAAAACACAATACACACAACTTAAACATTCATTTACTTATGGCCTAAGTATATAACTAAAATTGAAATGAAAAATAAAATTACTCTCCTAATTTTCATCGCTCTCAGAATCGTTACTTTTCGGTGAATACACCATTTTTATCGCATCTAAAAAACCTTCTATTATGTTTTCCTGATGATCATTTCGCCATACTTACTCTGCGAAAACATGAAGTCAGTATATCCTCATCCATACTTATTAATTTTCGCAAGCAACACAAAAACACCAAGAATCAAATATCAAAACTCAATGCTTCAAGATTATTCTGTAATATTTTCAATGGTTACATACAAAACGCGCATGTAAAACGAAAACGTCATACCTACGTAATCCGAACCGGTAAAGCAGTCTAGCGCACTTTATCGCATTCTTGGCGCATTTTACCCTCTGTACGCTTCTCTACTATTTAGCAGGAAAATTATTGCTAAGAACTGTATAACCTGGAAAGGAAGTATATATTACAGCTACAATAAAGGACATTTTTGAATTATATACTTAATAGAAATAAAATTAAAACTAAAAGATATAAATTAAAAGTATTCATTTAGTACTCTTCAAGATATTGTATTGTAATGCAATATATATGTAAGTACACATTCATCGAGTGCCGGCGAGCCCTGGACTACACTTTTAGGTTAACAGGATAGGAATACTTGCTCATCACCAAGTGCCTTGTCATTTAGAACCTCTGTCAGGTGACGAGGTCACACCTGAGTTGGCACCCTCCTCTCATCCTCCACACCAGTGAAAGTATTTTGGACATATTAACGTAAACATGTCCCCAACTCACAGAGCTCCAACAACCCAGTGAGGGAGAGTAGGTATACAATTTGAATGACTATCTCTGAAATACATAGTAATTATACAGCTGTTAGAAGTTTGGGTGGTGAGGAAAATAAATCCATTTATAATTGAATGAATATTTCCGAAATACATAGTAATTATACAGCTGTTAGAAGTTTGGGTGGTGAGGAAAATAAATCCACCATTTATAATTGTGCCATAGAGGTCATGTAAAGGATATATTGTCTTTATTTGATTTGCATAAGTTAATGTAACTCAGTGAGGCATCTTTCCTATTGCTTAGATTGGTTCTAAGAGAATAGATAAATTACGAATGTTAGGAGCAAAAATGAAGCTAGAATCCTCATGACCATTTTATTATACTTAGGGTGAAATCTTTCAGATATTTTTTCAGAATCCAATTTACTTTAATAATTTGCATGCTATTAATTAAACTCAGTTTTATATTGGAATATTTATAAGATTACTGGCGTTTATCCAAGCAAGTTTGAATTTCACTCAAAACTTTATGTACCTAAATTTTACTGTAAGTGATTTCTAATTTAGTTTCTTTTTTAGATAATTTCAGATTTATTTCCTATTTTGACAGCAAAGAATGTTATTCAAATCTTAAATATTTATAATATTTATCTGGCAATCGATCTTATTTCTTCGGTAAAATAAAAATTGTAATGTTTAATAGTTTAATTATATTATTAAAATTCTTCACGTTGTATCATATTATTTTGCCAACATTATTATGTAAGTATTGTTTGTTTAAAAAGAAAATGAGATATCTTATGTTTGGTTAATGATATTGTTATTCATATTCATGTAACTTTACTAAAAAATGTTAATTGGAAAACTGATTTAAAATTAAGCTATAATGCATTTATATAATGAAATGTATGCAACATATGAAATATCTCTAAAATAAAAAGGAAATATTATTATTAAGTATTAGGAAATATATATTGCAATGATGAGAATATAATTTTTACTGTATCATTTATTATTTTGTTAAAAATCAGAAAAAATCAAAATTTTTGAAAAATTTATTTGTAAACTTTTATTTATTTAGAAAATCTTTTATGTATTGATTTTCATGACTTTACTATCAAAACACTGAAGTTAGTATGTAAAAATATGGTAACTTAGGGTATTTCTAAATACATTTAACTTCTATAAAGTTGATAAACTGTTTGTCAAATAGTAGCACCCTAGGCTTTGGTTCAACTGCTTCTTTGGTTTAATTGCATTCCACATTTAATCACGTAAAAAATCTAAATCTTGTAGCATGACAGACTAAGAATTTCTTAAAATTGGTACACATGTTGATGTTAGTGAGATATGAAACTATTAAAGTTTTCAGTGCTCTCCACAGCTTAGTTATTGGGTTATAACTTTTAAATTTACCAAAGATTTGAAATTACTAGGTAAATTTTACTATTTAATTATTATTATCTTTTAGTAAAATTTATCAGGCTACAATACTAGAATGTTTGGTGCCTATAAAAATTAATTTTCATATATTGAGGATAAGAATAGTTTTTAAAGGAAATGGTATAAGTACAATGTGGCTAGAAGTTGAGACTGAAAAAATAGTGTTTTGTAGTTTTACTGTTTATGAGGTCTTATTGATAAAAGAAAGGATTAAAATACCAAATATTTGTTTTTGTCGTATAATGCAAATATCCATTTTTGTTTCTGCCTGAAAAAGTCCTCTGGTTTCTCACTCCTTCTAAAAATTATCTTCACTTAAAAATTGTCTTTGGTGGAAAACATATGATTTTGGTCATCTTGACTATCATTTTTCTCATTAAGGGAGCAGGATGAACCTTTAAATTTTGTGAAATTAATTTAATGCTGTATCAATTAATTATTAGAAAAATAGTTCACTTTTTGTTATTCTTTGTGTAAATAGATATCCTCTAATGTCATTAACTTTTTTTGCACGTATTATCCTCCCATATTCATTGCTTTTCTACTTAATTGTAAAAAATATTGAAATAAAATAATTGGCTGTATTTAAGAATATTGATTAGGTGATGTGAATATAATTTTTCTTATCAGAAAATATATTTTAACATGTACACAATACATTGTATATATTGAAACATCAAATGAGTTAATCAAACATATGTTCAAATTGCTACTGTAATGATCTAACAAAATTTCATAAAATGAAAAACCAGCATATATCTTTTAATTTTAACTATGGTTTCAAATAATTTTATACTTCAGAGATTACTTAAAGAAAAGGCTGAAACTTAATTGAGTAACACCCCTTTTCTCTCTTATTTTCATAATCTTATTTTCAATCAGTAAAGAACAATGAAAAGGAAATTTCCTTTCCCGTAAGAAGACCCTTACCATAGTTGACTGTGGATAGTTTGGAAGGAAGGAAAGGAAATTCCCTTATTAAGTGTAAACTCTTTGTAATATACAAGAACGATTATAAAGAAAGTTTATATACATTCCTAGTTAATGGACACAATAGACTATAGTGTTTTAGTGAGAATAAAAATTTTGTTTGCTGTGCGTTCAGAATTTTTGCATGTTACTTATTAAAATTTGACTACCTATAAAGAGGAACGGAACCTGATGTTAGTATCATCCCTTTGCATTCATGTTTTATTCCCACCTAATTGAATGATATTTGTCTTAAAACATTTTAAGAAAGAAAATCTGAATTCCTCAATGGATATCCACAAATCATTCAGCATTCAATTTAATGACTTTATATTTTACTTTAAAGCAGCTTTTAGCAATAGGAAAGTCTTAACAAAACTTTTTATTATATTATAAAAGCTCAGACAGAGTATTTGAAAGAAGCAAAATTAAAACATGAGTGCATTTTACTATTTAATTTTTTTGTAAACTTCATGTCTATTGTCTAGGATTCAATTCATGAATATCATAAGAAAGCACACAAGATATACTTTTTGTAGTATATTTTCAGTCTGTGCATTAGTAAAACTTAAATGTGTGATACTGTAACAACAGCTTCTTTCCTGTAGTTTGTTATACTATATTTTACATTACAATTCTCAAACTCATAGAAACAAAATGTTTCAGTGATAGCAATTTGGTTCAGTGCAAAAATAAGAAAAAACTTTTCAAATCTATGCCACCACAAAGATTTCTAAGTGCATGCTGAATGTCATTTTGTTTGCTACCTCTCATATTGAGCCCTAGTGACCCAATTACTTTACACTACTTGCTGTAAAATCAGCAAAGTGAATCATCACTTCCTGTGATAGGTGACTACATTTTCTCTCACTGAGCTGTTGGAATTCCTTGAATTGGAAATGTCTGTGTTAATCTGTTACATACAAAGTCCTTCCACTGTTGTGACATGAATGTGGAGAGGTTTGTGCAAGATCAAGTGTGATCTCATCACCTGACAGTGGTTAAAAATTACAAGGCACTTGGTATCTCTCATGCTAAGAGTTATAATGATGGTATTGAAGATATTATTAATTTGGATGTTTACTCTATCCTACTATCCTACTAATTAATTACTATTAATTATAACCACTCAAATTTAATAGGAAGATATATTAAATATGAAATGAACTAACAAACTATATGAATAGTGTTTGTATTTTGTGATAATTTTAGAATTTAGTGATTAGAGTTTTAAAAAACAATTTTTCTAATTCTAGATGGGTGAAAAATTTTCTGAACTTCTAAAAAACTCAAAATCTTTAAAATTTTGTTATCAACATTAATATTTCATTTTATTTTGATGTTTTAATCTGAAAGCTATACTACATGTATGTTGAGAAAAATATTGAATATACATTCAAAAAATATTTATTATTTAAAAAGGGATGAATGTTAATGAAATCATTGTCTGGATTTTGTATAAATTTAATATCAATTTGCTTATTGAAAAATACTAATGTATTATAAATGCAATTTGAAATTTATAAATCCTTTAAGTTATTCTCAATTTGAGAATCAGTTCGCACATTTTTAAAATTGGTCTATAATTTACTATAGACCAACCATTCTTAATTTTGTTGTGAAAATAATAAATTTTACATTAGTTACCATTTATTATATTTAAAACTAGTTCTAAATTATGAGTTAAAAAAGACTAATAAGAAATTTATGATATTAATATAAGATTCTTGAATAATCAACATTATATCTACTTTATATAAAAGCGAAATAATTACCATATTTGGTGTGAGTCTCATGATGTTAAAATCATAATCAATGTTAAAATGATGGTCATGTACCAAAGTGTGGTGTAGGTGATATCTCAGTAACCAATTGTGTCTTTATGTTAGATGAGATATATACATTCATTCTCCATTATAGGGATTTTATTACATTTATTCTCCACTATATTTAAACATTATATATTAGATTTGTCTGTGTGCTAATATTGCTGTTGTGCTAGGGTTATATTTTTACTGTATATTTAAAAATATATATATATTTAAAGTTGTTATAATATAACACTGATATGGCAGCAAACAGTGTTTCTTTCATAATGGAAGGGGTGAATTGATTAAATTCACCACTGATTTAATGTTTTTGTTATATTTCCATTTTTTGCATATAGATTATTAAATTTTTTAAAGTTGAATTTGGAACCTGGATTTTTTTTAAAAATAAATTTGAAATTTAAATTTTTGAAATCATAAAATGGTTTTTGTGCAATGAATTCCTATGTTACTATATATTGAACTAAATCTAAATTTTAAGTATCAGCTTTTATTAAAAACATCACTTATAAATGATTAGAATGTTTTCAATACATTGTATTTTTAGCTTTTAATACAACTGCAAATTTAATTTATTCATAACTCAAAATAGTATGTTTAATGATTTTTAAATTAAAATCTTTTAATTTTTCTTTCAGTATATTTTAGTTATGTTGTTTTTCGACCTTTTATGAATGAAGTAATTGTTGGAAAGATAAGGAGTTTAAGTAGGGATGGCATTTATGGTAAGTTTGTAAATTTATCATTATTTTCTTTAAATGCTATTTTTTTTAAAGTAATTTGATTGAGTAAGAAATTTAGTTTGTAAGAATGACCACTTTATCCATTTAGTATTACACAAAACTATGAATGTATGTTATGCAAATTGCATACTTTTAAGAAACACAGTACATTTATCTTATCAATTGAATTTTACCTGAATAATGCATGGAGCAAACTTTGTAACTATTAGCATTATAATTTCTTAATCTCAAAGTTAAGTAAATAAAAATCTTAAATATCCATTCTCCTGTATAATTTTATATTATAAGATGTGAAGCATTTTATGAAATAATTGTATAAATTATAGTTGTTAAAAATTTTGTTGAAAATCTTTTAAAAATTACATAAAATAAGGGATTGTTTTAAATCTAAAAAGGCAAAGTGTACCAATTAAAAAAAAATAAAATTAAGATTGCAGAAAAGATTAGTGTATATTAAATTTATATAAAAAATTCATGAAATGGAATTAACATATAAAGTAATACTTTCCCTTAATGATACAATAATGTTCAAATGTGAGCAAGATAATAATACAGTATAATCAATAAAATATAAAAACTTAAATATTGAAATAAAAATTTGGAGTCCTAAATTACTCCTAATTGTATAAGGCATCGAGTATGTATATATTTTCTGTATGGCATCGAGTATGTATATATGTCTCGAAGAAAAATGTGCTATTTCATGTGAATAATTTTTATGAACATTACTAGAATATGTGTTTTATCTAAATTAAAATAAATCATAAGCACACGAAATCTCAACATTCAAAATTTTCTTTTTCCTTCCTTTCTTTTTTTTCTTTACTGTGTGCAACTTAAAACATAACTAATTTCCAGATAACAACATTCTAAAAATAAATTGGTTACTAATCACATAAATCCATTTTGTATTATAGAATTTGTTTACAATATAAAGTTGCGTAGTTTCATTTAATATTATAAACAATGAATATTGTAAACTTCTTAAAACTTTGAAATAATTTTAGTTTCAATATATTTATTTTAAATTGCCTATTGTAGTGATCTTACGAATATTTGTTAAAGTTGCCACAGTATGTGTACTTAATTATGTTTTCTTAATTTCTTTAAAATATTACAAAACATCTTGTCTGGCTATTGAAAAAAATACACATTTATTCAATAATCAGACAAAGCAGTTGCTAGTTTAGACATATTTCATGCATTAAAAACAAAATTATTATTTTTTGGATTTTTCTTTACTTATTTTCACAAGAAGGAAAATATCTTTGGATGAATAAGAAAGTGGATGTATACAAATGATATAATTTTAAATTGATTAGTTTAAATTTATATTTAGAATTTTTCTTTACAAATATAACTTTTTCCTAATAATTTCAAAATTGATAAAATTTCATATTATTGAAAAACAGAGGGTTATCAGCCAATTATAATTTTAAGAAATAGTAAAATTTATTTGAAAGCTATTGAAGTTGAAATTATAGCATAACTATTAAAAATCATTAATTATTTTGCTACTAGGATATAATAAATTTGTTTATTTTACAATATGCAATTTTTAAAACATAGTGACCAAATTTATTTTCTAAGTATTAACTATATTTTAGTGCTGGAATTGATTAAGAATTTATCAGAGACAGTGTTACTGTTTGTGAGCAAAGGGTAATCATAAATTAATATGAGATGTTGAGAGTTCTCTACAAGTAATGTGCTCTAACAAAGCATGACAAAATTTGCAAGGTGTGCATAGTGGAAGAAGAGATTTGTGTAAATTTGTAAAACTATTAATTATAAAATTTAGACTCTAAAAGCATGTTTGGTTTTGTTTACCCATTAAAATGTATTAATTTGTGTAATCAAGATCTGTGAGGGGAAAATAAAAAGTGTAAACTGAATTCTACTTATTAGAAGATGAATTACCTTATACATTTATATGGGTCTTTTTATGATTACGCTTTGATTGACAAATTTTATTAGGAAAGAAATTAGAATTCTAATGCTATCTTTTATGAAAATTAGTGACTAAAAAATCAAAACAAGAGTCATTGAGCATCACAGTACTTATGTATTATCCTGTCAACCTCATATCTGAAAAAAAAGTATGTTTTTTGATGATGCAATTTAACTCCATATAAATTAATAATAAAGTTTGTACCTATTTGTTGTAATGAAAATACTAATTATACTAATTAACTGTTATGCTTTTCCTTCACATTTTGTAAAAAAATTAGAATTTGCAAAACTGGACATCAGAGTATTACAGCGAAAAAGGTTTATCAGTTAATACCATTATAATAAATTTAAAAAGCTTGAGTTTTTCTGACTGACTGAAATATGATTTAATATTATCATGCATAAAAATGCATAATATGGCTGGGTCACATTTTATAGAGTGATAAAGGGATGAATTCTACTTTTATTTGAATTGAATTGTTAACACACATATCTGCTACATTTGGGATGTATTTCTATAGAATTCTCTTCACTTGCCAAGTAACTCTTTGTATGACATTATGACATCGACATCTTTTATTATGGAGCCATGTTTTATGTGGGAAATTTACTTAGTATGTTAAACTTGGCAGGTATACAGATTTGTGGTTCCATTATTGCAACAATAAAGATGTTTTGATTCAAAGGTTTCTTACAGAATGGTTTACCATCTCTTATCAGACTTAAAATACAATATTTGCCTTAGAAATATTTTTTTGGCAGTGTACTCATTAGTTATGTGGTTCCATATGCATGGCCCTTGACCCAGTGTCAATCCTTGTGACTTTTCTCAGTGGGTATTTCTTTAAAGTATTGTGTTTCAAAGACATGTCTTTAAAACAGTAATAATTAAAGCCAAATAATATTACTGGTGAGCCAAATCTTTTTTGATATGTTTAGAATCACACAGAAATATATAAAATGTTATCATATTAAATTTCATTAGTAGTTAAAAATGAGCTTATACACCGCATATAATTTATGTTTACTATCACATTTGATATTTAATCATTCTATCTGTCTTATCTATCATTCTATCTGTGATTAGAATCACACAGAAATATATACAATGTTATCATATTAAACTTCATTAGTAATTAAAAATGAGCTTATACACCAAATATAATTTATGTTTACTATCACATTTGATACTTAATCATTCTATCTGTGTTTTTCTAAAATATATTCTGAAAGCAACACTTGAAATTATTTAGCAATTGTAATCCTATGTTATTCTACATATATCAAATTTTATTACACTTCATTTTGCATGTGAGTTCAGAACACCTCACTTATAAGTATTTTATACATTTGTATTTAGATTTATTCAGAATAATAATATTAATTAATTAGAGACTCTAGTTTTTTTTTTTTTTAAAGAATGTGGGTTTATATAGATTTAATTTTATTTCACAGTTTGAATTGGGGTTAGATTGCATTACACTGTTTTTTTTTTTTTTTTTTTTTTTTTTTTTTAAATAAAGTAAGTGCCACTGCTCAGTTAATTAAAATTTCAGTTTTCATAAAAATATAAAAATACATTTTATTTATGCTATAGAGTTAGCTTTATTACTTGGTTCAATTGGGGTGAGACTGAAGTTTTTATGGTGGGTGCCACTACTTGATTAATTTAAATGTTTGTTATTCATGTTACTGATTGAGTTTTATTATTTTGCATGTGCTTGTCACATGTTATAAATTGCACTTTACTGTTACTTTGTTTATATTTGTTTTTATTATATAATCTTTGTGAACTTAGTTTCTAGCTATTAACATTTTAATGCTGCTGTAGGTCATAATTATAATTAAATATTAAAAAAATTTTAATATTGGAAATTTAAAATAGTGCATGATTGAAGATTGAGTGTGATCAGTGTTTAGGAACTGGATATTGTGCATAGTGACGCAATTTAGATTGGCAAGGTGAGTGTGAAGTATGTGGCGGGAAAATTGGAAATGGCACTAAACCCATTCAGGACTCTAAGATTTTATAATTTATTATAATTGTAATTAATATTTGTTTCTAGTATAATTACAATTATAATATTAATATTAATATTAGTTTCAGTTTTATCATGAATAATCCCGTATAAAATTGCTTCATTTTTTACATTAGAGTATAGTGTTGTTTTTACTAAATTTTGGCATCCTGTGGAGGGTAACTTCCGACATACAGCACCAAAATTCGACGCTATCAATCAAATTCTTCTTTCCTTTCTCCAAACAGCATTCTCACTTTGAAGTACAGTAGCTCTTTCTAAATCTTCTCTTTCTTTCAAAGAGCTAGATTAGTCAATAATTTTGATTTTAAAATATGTAATATATATTAAAAAAAATTTTTTTTATCTCAATGGGTTAAAAATCTTTTAGATTGGCAAGGTAAGTATTATTTGGTTTTAATTATCATTGTAGAATTATTCTGTGTATATAAAAGCTAAAAATCTTTTGCAAGAAACTAAAGAATCATACAAAGTTGTCAGAAATAATGTTTTTTTTTTCAGTTACTCTTGGATTCTTTGATGATATTTTTATTCCAACTGACTATTTGCAACAGCCATCTCGATTGTATCCTTTAAACTAATTAAGTTGATGTTATGTTACTAAAATTTGCTTTTATGTTTTTGTTTTTAAGTATATAATTTGTAGCTAGTTTTTAATTATTTTTATTTTGCTGTTAAGTTTTTCATTTCAGTTTATTTTTGGGTGAAATAATTGTTAAAACTTTTTATATGTCATAAAATAAGTCTTATTTAAATTTTAAATCTATTATAAAAATATTGCATATGAAAATTTGCATGTTGTTATTTTTTCAAACTTCTAACCTTAAATATTTTGTTTTAACTTCATTTTCTGCAAATTATCTTATATTTATATTTTTTATCAACTTATTTATAAACCTTTTAATATGATAATTATTTTCCCAAACATATATATTTTCCTAAAAATAAAGTTAAAGAAGATTTTGTTTACTGCATTTTTTCTGTTGCAAAAATAGGGTTTCTTTCATCATTTATAAATGTGCTGTATTTTCCTATATATAATCCGCTGCGGCATATTACCCGCAAGCCTCTTTATTTGAGCAAAAGAAAAAAGTGTTGCATTATCCGCAGCAACGTATAATCCTCAGCAATTTTTAAAGTGAATAGTCAAAAATTTAGACTGCTGATAATTTGGTGCCAAATAAAATAAAAAATACATTTACTAAATTAAAAACATAATAAATTCTACAGAGAAAAAGACATTTATAAAGATCTGTTTGAATCCTCCTCAATGCCAAATGCGACTAACTGAGATGAAAGCTCGATATCGATCAATGTCCAAGAAGATTCTGTTAAACTCAATCGATTTTTAGATTTTAATAACTTTCAAAATGAGTCTTAGAAATATTTTTAAAATAAACTATATTTGTTTCATTAATAGTTAAATGAAAGAAATGGATTACTGCACGTGGAATACTTTTTTTCTTTTGTACCACACAAATTTTGTTTTTCACCTTACATTACACATTTGTTGACATTTTTTTCATTTGCCTTTCCTGTAGCTTTCAATTTAAAATTTACTCAGTAAATTAATTATTTGTACTTCCTTTTGACAATATATGAATTTGAATATTTTTCAGAGTGAAACAGAATGCGAAATAACGTTAACGAATTGCAACTTTAATAACCTTTTAGAAGAACTGAATATTGGTGCCATCTGTTATTTATTTTATGAAACATAAATGGCATTTTTTCTAAAAAAAACTTTATTGTAAACTTTTCTGATGAAAAATATTTTTTTTGTCAGATAATCCGCTGCGGCGTATAATACACACAATTAAATTCTGAACTTTTTAACACATAATCCATGGATTATATGCAGGAAAATATGGTAATTAATTTCTACATGTAACCTTTTTTATATAAACATTCCTAAATTTATTTCTGGGAGCTGTAGTTTTACAGTTGTTTCTTTGTACTGTTTACATGCTGATCCATTTAAAGTAGTTACTTAAGAATTTTTTGAGTCTCTTAACCTGTGATTCATAAATGCTTACCATTATTCACAAAAAATTCTCCTGAAAAAGCTTTATTATATATATATATAATAAAGCTTTTTCAGGAGAATTTATATATATATATATATATATATATATATATATATATATATATATACTTAAAAGCTTATTTAAATTGTGTTGTACATATTATGAAAAACTTTACCATACTTTTTAGCTATTAAGTTATCCACTATGCAGTGTTAAATCTGTAAATTTTTTCTTAATTTTGAAAATATTTGAGCATTTAATTAAAATGTACTTTCCACTTTTAATTGAGAATGAATTTTTATTTTGTAGTCATTAAGATATTTATCATTACAAAATGATAAATTCATCAAAATATTTATCATTTTATTTTATTTTAATTTATATAAACAAAATAAGTTATAACATTTATTTTATTATAAATCCTTATATATGTAAAAAAAGGTTCTTACAGATCATTTCAAATCTCAGTATTTTTCACATTTATCATATTTTTACTGGAATGAGTTTAAAAAAGAAACATTAGTTTTTAAATTTTCAGATAAAAGGAAAATTGATATATTTATCAATGTTTCGGGAGGCTTTCATAAGTGTGGAGAAGTCTTTCTTATGAAAGCCTTATCCGACATAAACTTTCAGGAATTTGATTAATGTTTGAAGATAAAAGCTATTTACATCATGAATCTAGTTGGATAAAAAAATAATATACAAAACTATAATAGTACTAGATGAAGGCTCTTTTCTGAAAGGTACTTTACAATTTATTTTAGAGATGATTACTAATGCTCATATTTGGGAATTTAAGTTGCCAATCAGTGTCTAAACTCTATGGAGTTATTGTGGACACACTTGGAAGCAACTTTCAGTATGTGGATTGTCGTTTTATTCTGTTGAAGTAGTATAAGTCTGTTAGAAAGCTTAATAGACATGAATGAGTAGGCACTCAAACAAAATGCTTATGTATCTGCCACCTGTCGAATTTCTCACATCACGAACATTTCGGAGCTCCCATATCATTTTAGCTACACATTTCCCCACCATTACAGAGGTTCCACCTGCTTGAAATATCTCCAGTTGATAGTAGAGTCTATAAATTCAAAAAATTTTCTCCAAATCTTCCTGATGTTCGGTATCCTGATGGGGTTTAAACAGCCCTGGCAACATGTTTTCTATCTTTCAACAATTTAGTGGCTTGTTGATGGACCCATCTAAAGTGTAAAGTTTTATGCTGTCAAATTGTAGAATTATGGACAGTTGATTTATTGAAATTGTAGGACAAGGGAATAATTTCACATTTGGTCAATAATAGTACATATGTAGGCTGTACCTTTTGAAATCCCATATCAACAACTTTCCACTGAACTGTTCACATGTTGATATTTATTGATAACCCCAGCATTAAAGTCACTGCAATTCAAAGAAGAGTTTTATATCTATTTGGCTTAAAAAATCATCAATCATTGATGATTTCATCTTTCAAGGTCTTTTCTGACCACATATCTGTCTAAAATATGGTGTTTTGCGAGATAGTTGGTATTTGCAATCCAGTCATGAAATGCTTGTTTGCCCAAATCCAAATTTCATTGCTACATTTGAAATGCTATGTCCAATTTCTAGCAAGCCTCTAAATTATATCCCATATTCAAAGTAAATTCTTTAAAACTTGCCACAGCAGTTGCAATAATTGATCAAACTACTTTGCTGGATGTCTATTATCTTGATAGGCGCGGTTGTTGATTACTGGCATATCTCATTATTTTCATATATACTTTTCTGAATTTTCTGGCATTTGAGTGCATTTAAATGTCTTTAATTTTTCTCTTAATACCTAGTATTCATACTAATGGCTTAGGTAAAAATTATACTTTAAGACCAAAAAATGAGGTAAAAATTTTTTCATTAAACCGTGTGCATTTTTTAAATAAAATTAAAACTTTTTTAAACAAGTTTGTAATGTACCATTCATAGTCATATAATTTTGATACAAAATTGCAAGTATTATAAAAGTCATTTTGTAATATGTATTACATTATCTTAATGTTATTTAATTATGGTAAATATAATGATATTTCAGTTTGCTAGAAATTTTTATTATATCTTAAATATATTTTTTTATATTATTTAAAGTATAAAGATCTTTTACACTCAATTATATTTTATAGTAATTTTTGATAATTTTGTGTTTTGCTGAAAAATTTGTGTTAGTGCTTCTTATTTAAAATTATTTTTCTATTATGCAATGAATACTTTCTTAATAACTGACTAGTGATGAGAAACTGCAGGCTTGGTTTTGGGTTTTTACAAATGAAGAGGGAGAGTCACATGATTTAATTATGGAGAAGGAAGACCCAATTAGGTATTTCCCTATCTTAAAATAATTTGCTAGTATCAATATATTGCGAGAATCAATTTTTTACATTACTGGAAGAATTTAGAATTTTATGATTATCCATTTTAGTTTTCTCTTTTAGTTAAAAATTTAAGTTTTTTGTTATTTTATAATTACTTTTATTTTATTGAAATTATTGAAATGATACAGAATTTGATCAAATTTGTCTTTTATTTAGTCTTTATTTTTGATATATACTAAATCATATATATCAATCAACATTTATTTTGTCTAATGCAATCTAGCAGAACTTGTGGTTTAATGTATAAACTCTTAAATAAATACATTATATATTGTGGAAAAACAACACATTAATGTATTATAAAGGAATAAAAAAAATTTTGAGTAGTTCTTAAATTCAAAATTTTTGTGAAATTGTTAATCCTATGAAAGATAAAATAAATGTGTTGAAAGAAATCTAATAGGCAATTGATTTTCATGTAAAGAAACTATTTTGAAAGCAATTGTTTAAAAAAATAAGAAATTACATTTTATGTGGGGAAAATCCTGCTAATTTTCAGTATATTTGAATAAAAAATATTGATATTAGTCTAGGAAGGAGAAGTAGTAATCAATTTTTAAAAAGTATACTGAACTTGCTTTTCTGCATTATTATATTCCATCATTTCTCTATTGAAGTAATTATGAAGACTTTAGAATTTTTTAAAGTTTATGCCTATTCATAAATCCATCCCAACTTGTATTGTTTTTTAAGGAATTATGGCATTTTATGACTGTGTGATGAAACTACTTGGATTTTAAATTTAATATGAAAATATTAAGCTTCTTGTGAACTCCCTCTTTAGTTTCTTGAATGTGATTGTTTAATAATTATGTTCAAGAAACTAGAGTTTATGTTACATCTTAAAATAAGAAGTAAATCAATATATATTTAATTTTTTTTAAAGAAAAGATAACTTTTATGTTCTTGATTTAAAGAGAAGCAATTTCTTTAATTTTCAAATTGTATTCCAGTCACTTTTACTTTGGTTTTGTGTATCAAAACTATTAAAAAATCAATTTAAATTATTAAAAGATATTTAATGAAAAAATATCTTTTTGAAAGTATCCAAATGTCCATAAATATTCAATGTGCAATCAATATGCATCCATAATTTCAATTTTTGAAGTTTCCTTTTATTAAAATTATTAAAAAAACAAACTAACTAACTGAATGTTATTTTTCATATGTTTGCATTTACTGCAGTTTATTACTGTTCAAATGTAACAGAATTGTTTGAATCCAAGGCAAAAATTTCACTATTCTTAAAAAATATAAAATTATATTAATTGGTTACTTAATACTATTAATTTAAAATTATTTGAAAATTGTAATTTCAAAATTTTGAAGTCAACAAAAAATGTATTATATAATAGTTTTAGAATAATAAATGAACAAGCTAAGTATTAATGACTGTGCTTAAATTTTTTTCTTTATATATCTATTATTTGTATTAATGGAATCCTGTTTAAAAAACTAAAGAGCTTTAATCTGCTGACTGTCGATATAGGAAAAATAAATTCGTTTGTTTCCTGTATCTAAAATACCTACTTTTTCCTATATTTTATTAACACAAGATTTTCAATAATATAAATCTTGATATCATTCAAAAAGTTGTTAAAAAAGAAATGAGTGATATACAACTAAGATCTTTTGCAATAGAGACTATTTAGGTTCGCTATTCTGAAAATGAGTGGTTGCATGTTTTCACTGATGGTTCTATGTTAGAAAGAACACATGGTGCAGGAGCAGGTATCCATTGTGAGCTTTTCAGTTTTTATTCACCAATGGGCCCTCTTTCCACAGCCTTTGATGGTGAAATTGAAGCTATTACAGTGGTTATCCAACAGCTATTGATTCACAGTCACATTTTTAAAAGAGCAGTCATTTTGTCAGATTCTAAGAGTGCGCTTCAAACTCTTTTGAATAATCAAAATAGTTCCTGACGAATTTTAGAATGTAGAACTTTGCTTAAGGCTCTAGCACACAAAATTTCTTTTCAGTTGATCCCTGCCCATTGTGATATTTTGGGCAATGAAAAGGCTGATTCACTGGCTAAAAAGGGAGCCTTGATAGATCAACGCATGACTCACCTTCTTTCATTTCATTCATCTAAATTGTTTGTTAACCTGACTCTCGAGAAGAATCTTAAGCATGATATGGTTCAACATGCGACACACAAGAGATGAAAGATTTTGGGAGAGGAAAGAGCTGTTCCTGTTTTTCCAAGAAAGACTGTGGTGGCCATTTTTAGAGGTCTAACTGGACATGATTGTTTGCGGGACTATCTCTATAGGATTGGAGTGGTGGATTCCCTGGACTGTGTTTTGTGTGACTCTGGTCAACCAATGACTTTTGAACATTTAAATAATTGTGTGGCTCTTTCTCAGTATGAGGGCACTGTTGAAAAGTATTGGAGAGCCCATGAACTAATGGCTTAGGCGCTAATGTTCGGCATTTGTAAATAATAATAATAATTTTAACAATTTTGCATTGCCTAAGCTTTGTTTTATTTCTTATGTAAATATCAAGACTGTTACACAGTAGTATAAAAATTTCTTAATAAAATTAAATATTCTGATTTTTATATTAAAAATGTAAATCACAAAGGTTACCCACCCTTTACTTTTATTTATCTACAATGTATGTATTAAAAACACCCAACTTTTAAAAATTATAGTAGGACTGAAGTGTTTAATCAAATATTAAATTGCATATAAAATTTGATAAAGTTATGCATATATTTTTATTCTGAAGAGTGAAGAAATGTAGAAAGTATATTAATATGAATTTTTTTTATCCATAAATAAAAAAGGCATAATTGCCTAATAGTAAGATTCTTGAATTATGAGATCTTAAGACAATGCAGCAATGTTGCCATATTAATCTGAACACATAAAACCTTATTTTTCAAGCTCTTAGCTGTGTTTGTTTATCAATCAAGACATACTCTGCATGTATCTACAATGAGCTTAAGAAAGCAGAGAAAGTAATTGGTATCACTTAATATATATATATATATATATATATATGTGTGTGTGTGTGTCTGTGTGTGTGTAAATATGCATACACATACAGGTGGTTATCAAAATATAAAAATATTTGTATTATTCAGTCAATAATATGTTTGTACTATGTGCACTTAGTGCTAGACAGCACCCCCTTAGCATTCCAAAGGAGCATGAGGGTATTTGTTACATTCTAGTTCTGAGAAGGATTTTTTTAATATTTTCTCTGAACAGTGATAACTGAGTTGCATTACAGAAACAATACTTGCATGTTTCACTAACTGCCATTACTCATTTAGAACTATCCAAGAGGCACAATAGCTGAAAGTAACACGACACCCCAATAAATGAATAGAAAAGAGCTATCTAATTCAAATAAAATGAATCATTTGAAAATGAAATGAAAATCAAAAAATGCCAATTATTTAATATTTTTTAAAAATGTAAGGAATTTTGTATATGTAAAGGAAATTTTTTTCTTTTGTCATGCTAGGCTTATTTTATGCATCATCATAAGTAATTTTAAATATAATTTAAAGTAAATTAATCATTAATTTTAGATGTAATTTAAAGTAAAATTATTCATATCAGTTTTAGCAAATAATTATTTCAATCTTCATTTGAAAGTTTATTTGAAAAATATATGTATATAATTAGAGATGAATGGGAGTTGTCCAAAATAATCGAAAAAAAATCCCTGAAAACAGTGATTTCCATGTGGATTTCCATAAATGACCAAATTAATTACATAATTACCAGTTTGTTTTGTGTTACATTCAGCATTGTTACTCAAAACAAACGGGTACATTAGCTGAAATGAAAGACCCGTCAGAGTTCTAAAGAGTGCAAGTAGTGGGAGCCTGTTTGGTCAATTCTTCGATGACCACAGTAGCACAGCTATTGGATGTTTCAATAGGCACTACACAGTGAACATCATGACATTATATAATGATAAATAGGCATAACACACAACAACTGTGTAAAGAAATAGATATTAAGGAAAATTCTGATCAGAAGGAAGATCATGGTGGTAAAAGTGACTGCTAAACTGAATTGAACTTCTACAAAACCCAATATTGTCCCATACAGTTTGAAAGAAATTGTACAAACAAACTATTTAGGGTAAACCTGCAATTGCAAAACTCCTTGTGATGGAAGCAAATCAGAAATTTTAATGAAAGTGGTGCAAGACAATAAAATCTGGAATCAATAGAAATGTGTGAATAGAACCATGGGGTGGGCATGTGTGTGGTAAACCCCAACAGATATCGGCTACTCAGACTATCATCTTCTTAGAGTAAAACTTGAGTAATGGTGTGGAACTCTTTGTTTGGAGTACCTCCCTTTATCATTTTACATGGACAGATCAGTAACACTGACTATGCCATTGTTTTAGCTGGCAAATTTCATTCTATGGTTCTAACATTATGTCTGCAGATTACATCTATCAAGATGATAATTCTCTGATTCACCATAGTTGAATTGTTCAATAATAATTTTAGGAATAAGAGAATATATTTTTATGCATAAGTAGTATTAGATAGTAGATGCAAAAAGTAGAAATGCAGTTTCTATTTCTTGTTTAACAGATGTTATCAAGTGTGAGAACTTCCACTATGAAATGTATAGTCATATTACTAAAGTTGCATCCAGATTAAGATTTTATTTTTATAATAACATTAATATTAAGGCATCCTCACATAAATATTAACTTATTCAAATTGTACCAAATCTGGAAATTTATATCAGGCAATTTGATTTTTTACATTCTATGTTAAAAAATAATGTGAATTATTATTTAATCTCATTAACATCAGGAATAAAATTCAGAGTTATCATTAACCTTAGATCTGCATTTGAAGTAAAAATAAAAATGCTCCATATCTGCACACATAACATAATTGTAGTATAGTAAAAGTTTAAAAGAAATTTTAAACTCTTCATCTGAAAATTTTTTATTTATTTATTTATTTATTTTTATCCCATGCCAGACTTTGGCATGACTACCATTAGTCTGAGATGGGAATCCCAATAGAGTTCATTTGAAAGTAAAATATTAAGAATAGGACTAAATTCCTTTTTGTATTTGAAAATTATTATCTCCACTTTTATATTTACATTTAGATTTCGAGTCTTAGAAGAAACATTTGTTGATACAACTCCTTCTTGTCCAGAAAATGAAACCATGGAAACTGAAGATAAAGAAAGAAGGATACCTTATGTATTAACTGTATGTTATATGTACTCTATTTGGAATAATATATTTAATGCAATCAATTGTCTTAGATTTTTAAAGCCTTTTAGCTGTTGTTTGTTTATAAAATTAAAAAAAAAGTCATTTGCAACAATTCAAAGGGAATTAGGAAAACAATTTAAAGAGTGAATCATTCATCAAAATTTTGTAACTTTTGATGAAGATTTAAACAAGATGAAAAAAAATTTTAAGCAAATTTAAAGAAATAGTTTCTTTCAATTTGCTATCATCTTACCATTTTACATCAAATCAAATTTCTTTCTTAAAGCTATTGTTTTGCAATATTAATTTGTTTTGTTCGGTAAAATTAGCTTGTTTATTATATTTCCAGTGTGTCTTTTTTTCTAAATTTAATTCATAAATGTACAAATGATCAATTTTAAATACAATCACATTACATTAGCAAACTTCATTAATATGTAAGAATCAGAATCTGAAGATTATAATATTTTAAGTAATGCAATCTAAGATTTTGTGCTACAAAATGTATAATTTTTAACTTGAATATAATTATTATACTCTTTTTTTAACCTTTTCAAATTAAATTTTCTTTTTAGTTTATGCTTTAAAATTAGAGCAATAGGAAAACTAAACAAAAATATATATATGGTTCTTTTTTTCTTAGAATTTTAAATATTTGACTGTTTTTAAATTTCAAATGAAATTTTATAAAAATGGAAAATGTTAAATAACTTTATTTTATTTATCCTTTTTACATTCATCATATTAATTAAGTTTTCTGTTCTAAAAAAATTTGTTGGGAGTGTTTTCAAAACTACAAAATTTTTAATATTTGTATTCAAATTGATCTGATAAATGTTTAAATATATTTAAGTGTTTATCAAGTGGAATTTATTGTAAATATCAAGCTTTCAATTTGTGGAAATAGTTTTTTCCTTTTTTTTCAATCAATGACTGTTTAAAGTAATTGCTGCATTCCAATCTAATTACTTTTCATTATGGAAAGTTTTATATATTCATATATAATATTTTGAATAAAGGAATAAATTAAAAGAAATTTTATATATCCTACCATTTTTGTTTAGTACTTGAGTAAAATTATTTGCTTTTCATAGTTTGCCTTTAAAATGATAAACAAAAATAATTCAATGTGATAAACTATATATTTTATCCTATTGCATTTCCTAAAATAAATTTCTATAGATCATAATATCTTGTGTTAGCCCATTTAAAATGCAATTTATGTCTTTTAATAATCTGGATATTTTATCTTTCCTTTTATCTGAGTTAAAGAGTGTTTATATAATAATTTCCCATTCATTACCTGTGATAAAAACATAATTTTGAGAGGATTTTAATAGTTCTTAGAGATACTCATGACATCAGTTTTTAGACTAAGTTTTAGATCTTCTGGAATTCGAGAACAATGAAGATCTTCAATATTTTTCTGAAATGTAAATTAATCCAATAATCAAAAATTTGCATTATTATATCAAGAATAAATTAAAAGGAATAAGAATTATTTTAGCTGTTTTCTACATTTATTGTTAATCATAATTCAGATAGAGATTTTATGCTTTATATTATTTGCATACAGTGATGATAGTTAACTTAGAATTTATGTTAAAGAACTATGCAAGAAAATAGGATAAATGAGCATTCATTAAAGTGTTTGGTCATAGCACATGTAAGTCTTCATTTAATTATATATATTTACTCCCTAATACTAAAGTACTAAAAATACGGTGAACAGATTAGTTAGTAACTAAAAGTAAGTTTTTGAATTTTTACATTGTGTTATAGTTTCAACCGACTGTTGACCAGAAATGCTAAATCAGGTTCGTGAGTTCATTCACTTTGATGAAATCAAGAACTAAAAGTCTTGAACCAGGTTTTGCCTAGTAAGTCTCAGACAAGGCAAGATGTGATCAGAGGAAACTTGTGCAGAAAGTCACCTCAGGCAGATTTAAAAAAGTAAATAAAAATGCTTGAAGGCCACTTTATATGTTCAGCTAAAGTTTGTAGGCTCTGTAGCCAAGTCAGTCTTCCACCGCTGGTGCTGCATGTCTCTGACCTTAGAAGCTGCTTCTGACCATAGAATGCTTTTGTAAAGGCCACATATAAGACTGAACAATATTGCATGACTTGGCATTTATACTTCACAGAATGAAATGGGAATTAAGACATTCATTGGAAAAATGGATGGTACTGATATCATCTTTGTCAGATTCCATTATATATATGGTAAAAAAAAAAAAAGTATTTTACAAATATTGTTTGCCAAATTTTTTTATCTACATTTGAAAAATCCATATATATATCAGCCTGTTAAAACTGGTATTAGGAATTATCAATCTAAGGAATGTTTTTCTTTTCTTTATTTTTTATTGTACTACAATTTATTAACAACATTGTTTGCAACATCTTATTCAGTGAATTAGATTAAAGTGTGTGATTTTCGCCTTGTATAATTTTTAGTACCCTTAAAAACAAATGTCATAAAAATTGATGTTAGAAAGGCCAACCATTTTTATATTAGCTAAAGCTATTAGAAATATCATTATTGTTCCTTTGGATAATTTGCAATTTGATATTTCTATATATTTCACATATTGTCAACTTTGATTAGTCAATTTTAGAGGTTTATTAGATCAGAGTTGGAATATGATAAACTTTTCAGCCTTCTACTTTAAATTGTCATCAATTATTATTGAATTAGGTGCACTAATTTGATGTTTAAATGTTTGGTCTCATATGACTATTTTTTCCTTGCACCAAATTTGTCATTTGTTTATATTGCATATTCAGACAGTTCAATAATTTTTATAAATTAAATTTATCCTGCTGATCCCTTATTAATACTATACTGTGTGTGTTCCTTCTCTCTATAAGGAAATTTCAGTGCATATTATATACATATATAAACTCATGTCATTATTTTGAAAATATTATCTAATTTTGCTACTTTGGTAATCTTGTAATTTGAATAAAAAGTTGTCATTAATGTCTTTTTAATTTGTCCATGCAAATTATTTACAAAATATACGTATATCTCAGTGTGTTTTGTGTTATTTAACTATCTTGATTTTTATTAGCTTTTTGGTTGACTTTTTTCCTGCTTATATTTATTTGCTTGTACACTAAATTTGGGCACACTGATGTGTGTGTGTTCACACACACATATTATATATTTTATCATATGTATAGATTTTATCAAATAAATATTATAGATTTTATTAATGCATTAATATTGCATAGTAATTATGAAATTTGGTTTTAAGTTTGAAAGTACTAAAAAAATAATTAGATATCTCTGCATTTACAGAAAGGAATATTTTAATTTACTTATTAGGGGTTGTACATTATTTATTATTAATTATGGATATATGTGATTGTAAAATTATTTTGTTTAAATTTGTAACCTATGTTAAAAGTGTTTTGCATATTGTGAAAAAAAATTGTAATGAAATGAAAAAAAATATGAAGAAATATTTTTAAAATTTATTTGGATTTTAATGTCACAGAAGTAACTTAGCACTTCTTCTTAAAAGTGGAAGATATCTTAATCTAAAAATACCTTTGATAAATTATATTTTTTTGTTATATTTTTTCTACCAAATTAATTGATGTACTCTTGAAAATGGTAATGGCTTCTTGAACATTTGTATTGTTAAGTGTAGTTAAAAGTATTCAGCATTTTTATTTTTTAGAATTGTTCAACTTTTGATTGTTTAATTTCAGTTTATAGGCTTAGCTAAAATTTTAAATAATAGTTTTTTTTGCTCTTCAATGTTGACCATAAAATGATTTCCTGTATTATAAATTGAAGATTTTATGAAGATAAATCATATAAATAAAAAGAAAAAGATGTTAATCAAAAATTTGCATAAGAGTAAACTTCAGTTTTAAGTATTTATCTTTATATTAAAAATAACATCATTAATTTCTAATCTAAAAATTTGTAATTCCTCAAAAATATTCTAATTTTAATTTATGTCATTCCACTAATAAATTGTCATGAAATTGTTAAAAATTTATTGTAATATGTCTGTTAATGTGATATTTAAATATATAATCATGCTTGCAGGTGAATTTTGGAAACCTATAGAATTATCTTTCATATATATATATATATATATATATATATATATATATATATATTAAGAATATTCCTTTTTTGATTGCTAACTTTTTTAATATTATCTACATTTTTTTATTTAAGTATATGTTGTTCCCTCTGTTTATAAATTCTTTAATATTTTTATCATTGTTTTATTGCAGAATTTTGTTTGCTTATGATATTTTATTATTAATAAATTTCATTCACAAAAGATTTAATTGAACAATTTTTATAGTGCTCTGTTAATGAACCAGGACTTGGATTGTTGGAATGGTGGAGCTGAAATCTCTTAACAATGAAGTAATGATGTATATTTTTGTGATCATGTATATTTTCATCAAAATAACATTAACAGTATAGAATTGTTACATGTTAATGCTATTTTATAAATCATCCAGTTTTGTTTGTATGAATTTAAAATATGATACATTTAATAAAGTGTATACTAATAAAACATCATAAATTCGAAATATTTATTTACATGTTTAAATTATACAGTTTTAATATTTTTGTGCCTTTAGTAACATTCACTGACAGAATATTGTATTATAATAATATCACCTTCAATGTGCTCTCTGCGTTGCAGAGAATAATCTGTCATCTCTATATAATATATTTATATATATATATATATATATATACAAACAATTTATTATATATACAATATATTCTATTTCCATCTAAGAGTTTGCAAAGGTATTTAGAGAACATTTAACAATTAGCTAATGAAGAATTCATAAGATTTTTCTGTACATATTTATAATTTTGCTATTTAAAATTATTTCTGATTATGTTAATACACACATAATCACAATTATTTATATTTTCCTATAATATTTTTATTATATATTATCAAATAAAATATATATAAGTATATCAATGCCTCTAAATCCTTTGCAATATCACTGGTTTGAGATAAAAATAATCATTTCTTTAACTATATCTACATTACAAAGAATTATTTCAAAGAATGTTGTATTAGTTTAATATGACAGAGTCAACAAATTAATATGCACTTTGCTAATAATATATATCACTCGTATTCACATCTTTCTTTAGGCTTAATGTATACCACCTTGATAATCTGAATGCAGTCTTTATGTTTATCTAGATACAATCAAATAAAAAGTTTGAGTATAATTATCCAATTCATTACATACTTCAAAAATACTAAGTGCATTAATATTTGTTAGCATATAGAAAAAACAGGTTTATGTAATAAAAAATAACATCATTTTAAGCATATTGTAACTTAATTTCTATCTTTTAAAATCAATATGATTTAATGTTTCATTTACTTAATATTTAATATACTTACTTTTACTTAATAATTAAAATTATTATATGCAATTCGATTATATTTCTCCAGAAAGTTATCCATAACTAAAAGCAACTATATTGATTAAAATAAACTATCTTTCATATTTAAGAAAAAAAATTAATTTGTGTTTTAAAAATAGCTTTAAGCATTCTTTTAGTTAGGAATTTATATTTTAATTGACTCATTTTAAGAACTTTAAATAATTTTGTTCAACTAATAATATTTTTATTTTACTAAGAAAATTAAAAATGGATGTTCCTTAGTGCTTCATGCAATAAATTTATTTCTTAGCATATATTTTTCATAATTTTATTTAAAAAACAACTTAATATGAAAATATAATTTTTTTAATTATACATTCAACTATAATATGTTTTAAACTTAATTTTTTACAAAATATTTCTTATAATATTTATGTAACTTTTATTGGTTTATTAATATAATGTGGATTATTGAAAAAAATTTGATATGAGAAAACTGATAAATTTCCTTTTTCATTTGTATTTTCCTGAGCTTTAGAGATGATGAATTTACGTTAAAATAAAATAAATGTATAATTTATATCACACATTAATTTAAGATATTATGTTATAAATTTTTTTTGGAGTATATATATAGTTATAAATATTTTTATTTTATTAATGCAAATCATTATAATGGCAATGAATCATTTTTCTTCTTTTATTTTTATAAATTACTATTTTCCTGATTTGTTTGGAACCAAGCTATTGGTAAAATTAAATAATTTTATAGATCCCAAATTACTGAAGCTTACGTTCAAAAATTTTAATCACAGTCTTTATTTATTCACAAAAAATAAAACAGAGACTTCAATTTTAGGCTTGAATTTTAAGAAAATATAGATTGTTTCAATTTAAACGTTATTTAAAAATGCTTTTAATACATATATAATTTACCTCAATTTATTTATTGATTATACAAGAGTAAAATATTATTTTATGATTGAATAATTTTAAGGCTTGTTCAATTTGATTATAAAATTTTTTATTCATTTTTTTCAAGAAATGATAATTTACAAAATGATGTTGTGAGAAAAATACTTTCTATGCTTGAATCTTTTAAAAATTAGAATCCTATCTTACATTGTAAAATGATTATAGTTTTTATTAAATTTGTAATGCTTATATTTTTTCTCTTCTACTTCCTATAACATCAAATATTAACTTCTCTTTATTTTACTTACTATACATATTGGAAGACCATAGAAATAATTTTTTTTTTAAATATCAATGTCTTATCTTAATGTCTACATGAAAGTTTGGTCACCATTTACGTATCTTTGGTATTAAGTTCTAGATAATTTTTTAACGATAATATTAATTTAGGTTTAGTAAACTAATGATAACTAAGCTAATTCGAAGTTTTAATTTCTAACTGAACTAGCTGATGAATGATGTAATTAATCTAAAATGTATTAAATTTAAATCACAACTATAATTTTCAAAAAAATTTTATATTTTTCTATTATGTATGATCTATGTCAAAAATTTGAAAATCGAAGAATCAGTCTAAATTAAATAGTTCTCTAAATTTTTTTTTAAAACTAACTACTTTCTTCCATTTTATCAATATTTTTGATGCCAGACTTTGACAATTTCAACTCACAGAGTGTACGTAATAAGTGATATATTTTATTCAGATCTTATCTACATTTAATTTTCTTTAATTTTTAACATTTATTAAAGTTTCAAATGTATTTGAAACTAAATGTTTGTTATCAGTAATACAGAATCTATCAACTGTTTGAAGATATTAATATCAGTATTATGAATATATACATCTCTTGTTAGCTAGTGATTAAGCTTAGGCTGTATTTAACAGCAAAATTGTGATGGTAATTATAATAAATAAAAAATCTTATAAAGCTTACATTGAACTGGAATTTTGTAAAATATAGAAAATATAAATCTGAATGTAAAAGCTTAGGTTTTTTTTTTAATTGCAAAGAGAATGAAATTTGAAGATGGTTTTTAAAATATATTAGATGAAACATTTTCATGTTTTAATTTTGTTTTAAAATTAATTGATCTATATTTTAATAAATAACGTATCTAAATAATTGTTCTCGACAACGCATTTCATTATATCATTCAATAATTAAACAACGAGGCAAATTTTGATGCAAATACTGTATCAACTCTCGTGTGGCACCCTTGCAATTGGTTAATTCCAACTCTTGAAGATGTTTCAATTGTACTAATGTGGATAATCCATTAGCAGTAACTAGAGAACAACCTAAAAAAATCGCATCTTATTAGTATCAAACAAGTGTATAAATAAAATGTATCAGAATTATATTGTTTGCTGATATATGATGTTGTCAAGAATATCTTTATGTCAAGTTGAAATGTGTTGATATTTTGATGTTTCAAAATACTTTCATTTTCTTACAAACATCACACTTTTATAATGTTCATCAATTTAAACGTTGTAAGGATATGTTTAAATATTCAATAATTAATGTTTAATTGATACACTTCATAAATTATGATATTAGAATTCTTTTCGTATTCAAAAATTTCATTATAAATTGATTTATATTTCAAAAAATGTTATATTCTTTAATCAAAATTTTTATTTCTCCAAAGAATATATTTTCAAATATAGAATTTATATGCTTCAATACCTAATGCACTTTTATATGTACTGCCATGATAACCATATAATTTAAGAAATCTACAGTATGGTATTTATTTTATTCTTGTTTTTTCATTAAATAAATCAAAGTCTTAATTATGTCAATCTTATTTATCACATGAATGCTAATTTTCCATCCATGTGACAGATTTCCATCTTTTGGAAACATTAGAAGTAAATTTTTATATGCTGATATTCTTATTTTGTACAATTATGTAGAACTTTTAAATCTCATCAAAGTTATGCTTCAGATCAAAATTCTGAAGATTTGTAACTAGGGATAATTTTTGAGATTTTTTTACCAATAATAATTTAAAAATAATTGCAATTTTGCCAGTCTTGACATCGGTTGCATTTTGAGCTCCTTATATATTGACACCTGATGAAACAGTTTGTGAATGCAATTCCTAAATTTGAAGTTATGTTATTTAGGATTTATATTCCATTATAAAATGCAATATCTGATTGAAATAATTTTTCATGTAAAAGAAGTAAATGTGACGCGCTAAGCAAACCAAATCTGTATTAAATTCATTCATCACCCTCAACAGTTGATGTGAAAGTACAATCATGCTTTGTGATGTCCTTTCAAATATATCCTGTGATAAGCGTTGTGATATCCTTTGAATGTCAACCTTCAACTACTTTTATATGCAGATATAGTTCTTTTCTGAAATATACAAGTAGAATGCCCATTTCATGAGCGATTTCAAGGCATCGCTCCTAACTTAAATACATAATGATATGCTCTAAAAGCTGGTTATATGAAAATTGGTTTTTAAAACAGAAAATTTTCAAAATCTTTGTTCATAAATGGGAGCTAAAACTAACATTGCATAAATGGAACCATGTAAAGACCAGTCACTAATTTGTCGGATCGTCTGTGTTTGTAAGTTAGGGGCTCGTAAAAACGATAGTCGCTATATATTTTCATAGATTACATAGATAAAATTTATTATATAATAAATTAATTTGTAACTTGATTTAACTAAGCATTTTACGTGGTAGTTATGCAATAAATCGAATATAAGATTTGATATTGAACATTTAACTATACTATAATATTTGCTGTTGGAGCCCTAACACATTCATTCATATCATTATTAAAAATCTAACATTAAACATTTTAGCTGGATAATATTTTTGAATTACACGGTTTTATTGATTAGCATGGAAAATAACAAAGAAAACAAAAAATGAAGTATAAAAATAACGAAAATACAAGTTTTTACTCTAATACAAGTGTTTCTGGGCATTTAGAGAGCGTTGGTCATTTCATCTCAGATGTATTAAACTGGAAAGTAATTTGCTAACAATTGTGTAGTTATTATAGTGAGTAAATTATCTTAGGAATCAATTTCCATAAAATCCATGTATGAATTCGATTTTAAAATTTGTTTGTGAATTAACTCTTTAAAGTTATAAGCGAAATATATGTTTTTCATGAACTTCCTGCACCCAAATATAAATAAAAACAAGATAATCGTGGCTTATTTTTGATTTACCCAAATTTGCAAAGCTTTACGAAAATCAAATAACTGATGAAAAACTTATCGAAAACTACCATATTTATAATGCGTATGAATTTTTAATAAAATGATGGTACTTTCGTAATCACGATAAGCACTTAGCTTAGAGACCTTAGAATACAAATTTTGAGACCGTTTTCATTTGGTGTAACCCCGTTTGTGGTTTCCGACTGAATGGTTTTTGAGGCAAATATATCCCCATTTCATTGTACTCTACCATCAGTACCAAGTGAAAATTGCATAATTCTTACGTATCGTATTCGCGACGCCCATTTTCGTTACGACGTGAAAATTCAAGTCGTCCTACGAAAATAACACTACTTTTTGAAGATTTTCCAATCAAACGAATATCTGAAAAATCGTTTTTATTTGCTAAAGCGGCATGAAAGTTTTTATGGACAACCAGCTCAAGTATCGTCTTCATTATTTGATTTTCATTCAAATATGCAATGTTGCCTATTTTCTGCGGCTTCAGAATGGCAAAATGAAGCAGTCAGAAACTATCTAAAAATCAAATCAAAATATAACTAAACAAGCAAAATAATTCAGTGAATATAATCATTCTTCATAATTTATAACCTTTCAAATATGGCTGTTTTAGCTATTAGCATCAGCGAACGTGGACGGGGCTGGTTAAGTTTAATACTATTTCTCTTAAATCTTTGCCTTGTATTGATGAATTTTCTCCTTATAATAGTTGGTATAGTTCTTGCTGTTATTTTCAATCGACAAAAAGCCATGCTGAAAAACTTTAACTACAAGAAGCATACTCATTTTATCATATTTTCGGGACTTATATTAATATTTTTACATTTAGCAGGAGCAAAAATCTGCCAGGACTGTTCAAATATTAAAAATCGACTTCGTGCTTTGAAATTCATGTTGCCTTACATGGGTCTTGTGTTTGGAGCCTTCATCTTAACAACAGCACTAAGCATTTCCTGCTCTACTGCTATACGCAGTTTGCAGAAGGGGTTCGAAAAAGGATTTAAGGAAATCATGGACAGTTATGATGCGGATAAAGAGAAAAGGAAAGAAATTGATATAATGCAATTTTCAAATAAATGCTGTGGAAGCACTAATTATAAGTAAATTTAATTTTGGCAATAATGTTGATAATATTTATCCCAGTTAGTAAGGCTCCATTTGACGAACTTTAACAAAAATATGCCACTCTAAAAATTCTTATTACAATAATTGGACATTTAATATAAAAAATGTTAATATCAAGGTTAAAGTATGTGTTACTGTAAATGCATTATAACAAAACAATTGAATCTGCTAATCCATCAACATTTAGATATATTGGTGCTCAATAAAGGAAATTGGGACTTTTACTTCCAAAAGTTGTAAAAAACGTTCTTAATTGAGAAGTCTTAATTCAATCTTCTATATAATAGCAAGATATATGGTTATTATATATTTGTATGCGCATGTTGTGGCATTGCTTTCTTTATGCACATTTGTCGGAATGGCTGTTCGAGAATTTCCCGGGTATTTTCACTGGCTGTACGTGGGGATAAAGTCCAAAATGTCTTCGTAGATGGCAATACACACCACTACGCTCTGTCAAATGCTCTGTATTGTGATAATCTTAAGAGTTGGCTGTATAATTTTATTAACGTAATGATACGTTATGTAAAGGTAGATGATGGAAAAATTCGGTGTGTGCATTTAGCAAAATACGCTCGTTTAATTAAAATTAATTCTCTTTAGGTATTATACTCTTAATTAGAGATATGTTTCCCAAAAGGCACAAGAAAAAAATTTTTTTTGAATGGTTGCAATCTTGTTTTTAATGAAATTAAATTCTATTCTTTATTGATATTGGATGAAGAAGCTTTCACCTCTTTTATACATTAAACTAACATTCGAAAATGCATTTATTTACTGGATCGTAAAGTGCAAAAAGACTAGGGAAATATTAAAAAAAAAATTTCCTCTGGTTTACGTTTGTATTTTATATTATATTTTACCCTTTCATAAGTTTTAGTCGTAAATCAAATGATGTTTTGAATAACATTTTAAACCCATTTCAAATGTTCAAAGCTATAATACAAGTATTTACTAGCTGCAGAAGTTTTTGTTAAATTCAAAATTTTTTAACTAGACAGCTTTTTGAGCGAAAAATTTCAACTTAAATAATGTTTGAAGCACTCACTTCTGGAGCAAATAGTAAAATCTTTATAACTGAGATATTTTATTTTAACGTAAAAAATGCTTAATTTTAAACTATTATATCGTCATTATTTATCCTCAACAAAAGGAATATAAGGCAGGAGATCAAAATTTTGCTTTATATATTAATTTTTTTATTACTAATTATAATTATAAATATTCAGTTTATTGATAGTTCTGAAAACTATGAGTTGCATAGACTGAAAATAATTTGAATTTCTGATTGACTTAAAAAGAAACGCTTCAAATTAAATCATTTTATGTATAGAAATGTCAATAAATACTGTGTAATTAAATAGGCAAATAATTTTTATGTTTTGCGGAAGAGAAAAAGAATTATATTGAGATTTGTAAAGCAAAAGTTCTTTCACATTTGTTTTATCTGCTACGACAGTGATTAAAAATGAATGACCAGACGAAATTTTGAGAAAAGTGTCAGAAAAAAATCTTAGATTATTAGCTGAATTATTTATTATTACCTTGCAAACATTTGTTTATTTTGAGGACGAGGTAGTTAAATAACTATTGCACTTCATTCTGTTTGTGAAACAAGCTTTGTTGGCAGTTAAAGGCGTGCAGACAAATATATGCCACGTATATTTCATATGAATTTGGATCTAGAATCTTCCAGGCCGTTTAAAAAATTATGTATTTTTATTCTCCAAAAAAATAGCAACAAAAATCTAAAATTTTCATAATGCCCTTTGAGAGGTATTTTCAGAACTAGGGTATATATATATATATATAATGAGAGAGAGAGAGAGAATCGTAATTTACTTTAACAAGGTAGTAAATCTAGAAAATTTCCAAATATCCACTCCGACCGATGAGTATGAAGGAAGCAGAAACATAAGAAAAGTTATCTCCCATTAGTCAACAGTCGCTGAGATCAAATACAAGTTTTTGAGTTCTAAAGAGCGTGGTCCAACTACTAAGTTGTTCTGAGTCCAAGACAATAGAATTCAGAGTAGATTCAGTAAAGAATTCAAATACTGAATTTTATTGAAAGCTATATATATATATGTATATATAACAATCAATTATGACACCTGTACGAGAACAAACGAGAAATGAATCATTTTAAAACAGTCCTTTTTCATGGCGTTGGTGAAGTGATCACATATTGCATTAATTCCAGAAATTTCAAGTACCCTAAATCTATTATTATTTATAAAGAAATGCACTTATTTCTGTTTATCCAATTATTGTGTATTAGGTAATATAACACCAATGCTCTATTGGCGGCATACCATAATAGTATATTTAGACATTATGTTTTCGCATAGACTCCTGACCGCCGTAGTTTGTTGTATGGTTTATCATGTAATTGTCCATCTGTGTCATCAGCTATCATTAAGCATGAAAGTCAAATTTATCGATGGCTCAGTGTTATTGTAACTGTTAATGTATTAAACTTGACGTATGAGTTATTCAACGATAATGTTGATGTATCGAGCTGTTTAACAAACGTGAAAAAAGTAGATGATGCATCATTAAGTAACTACTTCTGTTGTTTAAATTGTTTTTTACGTTTTCGATTTCCTTAGATTTAGTAATCAATTTCGATTTTCTACCAACTTCCCAAGAAGATCATATCAGGTAAAATCACTTAGACGACTGTTAATCGTATGACTCGGTATCAAATATTAGACTTCTTTGGACAAATTAAATGTATAACAGAATAGTAACTTCTACACTAAAGTGTAAGATTATTCTTGAGCCAGTGAATGACTATCAATAAAGGTCGATATAGCTTAAGCATATTAAGTGTGGTACTAGTGGTTATAAATAATGGTATTGCTATCTACTCAACGCAAATATTGACATTGTTGTGACAGTCTTTTAACATGAATGTCAATCTTTGCAGAGATTGGCTTGAAATTTCCTGGCATGCTGAAGAATACATTCGACCAGAGCTGAAATCGAAGAAAATAAGGGGTGTACCATTTACTTGCTGTGATCCGTCGTACATGGGACCCTGCACACATGACGCTGGGGACGCAAAGCGGCCAGGCTACAAAGAACATAATGAAAAAGCCTTTTACAGCGTCGGTTGCAGTGAAAGCATTACATTAACAGTCAGATGGCTTTTGAAGAAGCTTGCCCTCTGGCTTCTTTTGCCGATTTGGCTAGAGTTGGTGACGTTGATTATTGCCAAGTACTTACAGTCTTCAGCACAAGATGCCATGGACTATGGGGAAGAATTAGGAAAAGGATATGGATATTTACTTGATAAATGCCCATTGCCTTTCTGCAGTTTTCTTGAATGTGATATACATGCGATGAGAATGAAGAGCAAGCAAATTAAAAGCGGAACAACAAAAAAACCAAAGACTAAAAAACGTCGTAAAATATGATATTTATTTAACAGTTGCAGTTATAATTGCACTTAACAGTTATAATGGTAAGTTATCGTCACATAACTAAAGTTCAAGTTTGTTACTTTTAAGATTGCACTCTATTCAAAATGTAGTTCTAAATTGTATTTCAAAATGTCTAGCTCTAAGCTTATTTTGCTTAATTAAATTGTGATTATTTGTATAAAATTTTTCTAATTGAAATATACAGTGATTAAAATCCTTTCTTATCAAACTATTTATATTTGATGATAGCTTTATTTAAATCAGAGTTTAGGTCAAAGCTTCTCAGAATGGAAGGCTTCCAATTTAAAACTTTTCTTATTGAGCAATTTCAGAATCTCAATAGGAAAAGTTTTAATAAAAGATTGATGGTAATAACTCTTAAGCCTTATGTAAACTACGTATATTACGATTTATATTATAGTTTACATAAGGCTTAAGAATTATTACCACCAAAGCAATGGATTTGACTGAGTAGTCAGAGATTAGGTCTTCAATTTAACCGTTAGATTTGTATATCACCACATCATGAATACTTGAAAGGGTTTAGAATTCATTTAAACTGGGAATTACTATTCATATGCAAAAAATATTTAGATTTATAATATTAAACTAAGATCAACCAAATTACCAAACCAGTCATAATAAATATCTCCGTCAGCTCATACTCTTCAGCAAGAATTAAAGTAGCTTAGTAAAGAGAAGTATCTCTCAGTTGTAAGAAGGGTAATACTTCCAAGTCTTCGGCATACTAAACCATGCCGAAGACTACTGTGTTTAAAGAGTTTTGTTCTTTTGTTGATGCCGTAATGCTGTTTGCTGTTTAAATGAAATGAAAAATTCTATTTCAGCTGTCGATCTTGTTGCCTGAATTATGAAGCAAGTGGTTGCGTCTAAAAAAATTGAAAAAACTAATTGTCTAACTAAACCCCTCAAGTGTTAGGAAAATTTGCATAGCCATACCACGCGCAAATAATGTAAGTATTCAATCAATTAACGATGCGATATGGTTGATATTTTCCAAATAAGGAAAAATGTCTGGTAAAGATGTTAGATTGGTATTGGTACTATAATTGTTGATTTTAAGGAATGATTTTAAAGTTGAGTTATTGTCGACTCTCAAAAGATAGAACATAACATCTCCTATGTAGTAATGAAATTTGGATTTTCATATATTATTATTATATCCTGAACTGTTCAGTATTTTTCAGAGAGGAAATATACTCACCCTCCCTTCTGGTCCTCGATTTCCTTAGGGTCAGCGATCTGATGGACCTTGTCTGACTTCGTCAGACATTTGGAGGATAAGTCATAACAGGAATAACAACGAGTGCACTGTGAATATTGATTCTTTGAAAAACATTATATATCTGATAGCGGTGCAGCTAAGAATGTTTTTAAGGAACAGTAATATCTTATGTGAATTCTTAAATGAAACAGACATTAAATACTATGTCATATTGTTTATGGATTTCAAAGCTAAGTAATTGTTAACGTATGAACTGTTCAACAGATTAACCTGATCGTAGAATTTGGTCACAAAATCAACACGTGCTGCATTTTTACTGCATGTCATGGTTTTCTGCCTTTCCTGACTCACCAGTTCTGCCCTAGAATCGATAATGATGTCAATGACAGAAAGATGTTGACAAAGAATCTGATAAATCTCGTTTCATGTTATATCGGGCGGATGGATTTATGAAGATATAGAGGAAATTGCATGAATCTAGCAAGCTTACATGACAATAGAGGAGTATTCAAGTTGATGGATCCTTTATGATGGTAAGGGACAAGTACAAAAAGCGTGATATGAGATCTTTTATATGTCTATAGAGGAATCCTAAGGGTTGTTAATAAGTTGTTGTTGTTGTGGCTTATCCTCAAAATGTCTGACGAAGTCAGACAAGGTCCATCAGACAGCTGACACTAAGGAAATTGAGTACCAGAAGGGTAGATGAGTATACATTCCCTCTGGAAAGTCCTAAACAGTCCAGGATGTGATTAGGAGAAGCCTGCTCAGTTTCACATTTAGAGCAGACTTAAAAGAATTTCCTGCCTTTGAAATTCTTTGTTAATAAGCAATAATTTAGTACTTTGTTAATAATGTTAATAAGTAAACATCTTCTCTGATTACCTTTCTTCTTCATATGCATTGTTTTTAGACCAGTTCGAACAGGATAGGGTGGTATCCTCATCATCAAGCATGCAGAGTTGCTTCCGAGTGCTCTCAAAATCACTCTTCTAAGTTTATCCACTTCCATTGTTCACTTACTTGAACATTTTTTTTGACTATCTAGAGCAATTTGCAACGAGCGAATATGCAATCCACAAGTATGTGGAAGAGTGAAGTAATCAGTAAAAACCTACCATTTTCCTTTTCTATATATTTACGGACTTCCCAGCAGGATTCGTGGTAAAAATTGTTTCTACACATTTATTTTGTAAAAATCGTCTCTAGACTCCACGTTATGTTACGTTTCAGTGCGCTCGCAGAGATACGATATTATCTAGGTATAATAGTTTTCTGCAATTTGAGCGTGTTAATTTGTTTATCAATCTACACGTCAGTTTGGACTGTGGTAGCATAACGGAGGAAGAGGTCCTTCGCGTATCTGAAGGGTGAAGATTCAGTATCTGACTCAACCGATAACTATTGCTCTGAAAGTATCTATGCCTGTTAAATGCTCTTTAGGATCAAATTCCCTTCCTTTGATACTTCACGGCATCAAGAGGAAAATGCTTGTTCAAGATAGGAATTTGTCAAATGACGTAGTTCGATTCAAAATTCAAATAACAAAAGTAATCACCTATAGGAAACTTGCTGCAGTGATCAACCAATCTAAACTTTTATCTGACAAGAATATCTTGCTGACACTTATCTTTGGCATTCGGGTTAAAATGTCATACTATCTGTATATTGCATAGTACCTAAAATACAATTTAAAATAATTCCTTATTTTAGATTTGTTAAATACGATTTGCATACTGTTATTCTCATTTCTTTTTCTGTGAAACTTTACTTTTAAGGTGAGCATTAAGCAGTCTGTTTCAGTTCCATCATTCTTGAAAAATTGTGTTCCGTAAGTAATGGATCACTCTCCAAACATTTTAATAATTCCAAGCAACTTTCAAGTTAAAGGAAGCATTTAAATCCATTCCACAGGCTTGAAATCAGTTCAATGACGATTTTGCAACATTTTTTCAGGAAAAACGTTTGGTTACATTACACTGGAAGCAGTTACTTTAAGTTAACCCTTTCAAAGCTGATCTGTGATTAATATGTAGAAGATGCGTTGACTGTAGTAAATCCTTTGAGCCTTTTCCAATAATAAACAAATATTATAATCTACATAAATTCATTTAATAATTTAATAAACTCAGATAATTGAAATCCATTTTTAGAACAGGTTTCTCATTTATAATCACATGCCCTTTTTTTCAATTGCAATATTGTACCAATTTCATGAACTAGGCATTAAAAATAAGTCAACATAAAATTTCTATGCATCTTTCAATTTCTAGGATTAAAAGTGAAGATACATTTTTATTATATTCAACATACATTATTCATTTTTACACATTAATTTAGGTGCTATAGCTTCTTGCTATTAGTGACCAAGTAGTAGGATTCTCTTCGTTAGAGTGAAAAGTCAGCCATTGTTGAATACAAAAATCGATGATTTCTTTTTTACATGCATGCATATTCAAAAAGGTGTTTCTGAATCTTAGGTTTTCGTCCTTGAACACTGAAATATAGCTCATTATCAATGAAAATTCGTCTGAAAAACAGTACACGATGAATATTCAATTACTTTATTATATCTTTCGTCAATTAGGCTATATATAACACTCGGCATCAATTATATACATTATGAAATACTACTTTTATGTTGTTTATTTTGTTTATACATTGCTTACGATGATATGAAAATATTAAATGCTATTGTTTATGTTAAAATTTAAAACCGTGTTTTATGACAAATTTCTATTAAAATGTTTATTATTCGTAGCATGTGCTATAAAAATTCTTTTTAATTGATAGTTACTTTTTAAAGGAAAAACAATTTTGTTAGACTTTTTTTATCGTCATTTGAAGTTCTTGATATTACTCTTTTTTACGAATAAATGTTTTCTAGTGGTATAGTGAAACGTTAAATAATACAAAATAATGAAACCAAATTAGTTGTTACATAATTGATTTAATTTTTGATTACGACGTTAACGGCACCGGAAAGAATAATTTGGAACTAGCAGACAAGAGAAAAACAATTAGAAAGTTTAACTAATGATCTAATTGAATAATGTTGCCTCATATAAAGTAAGCAAAATACGACTTAAGCAAGTGTAAGAGCAATGATCTATTCTCAGATAAATGTTGTTTATATTTATTAGTTTCATAAAGTATACTCTAACTAAATTACCTAACACATTTCTCTTATTGCTTTTGAATGTAGCAGTTAAATCAATCTACAATAATGTGTAAATTTATAAATTTTAAATCGAAATGACTTCATAAATTTTAAAATACAGTAAGTTAAATTAATTACAAAGCTAAAACTTTTACAAAAATTATGGCATGCTTTGATTCTGTGAAGGAGAAATCAAACAATATGGTTATTTCGCGTAGCATCAAATCTTACGTGATAACAATCTTCTCCAATTTGTTCATATTTAATAATTCGTCTTTCATTTGAAAAGCGATTTTAGAATAATTTATTTGTAAGCCAGTTCTTGAAATGAATGTTCAAATTAACATCTAGAGTTGTTTATAAATTTAAAATATTAGTGTATGAATGCTGAGAAAATTAATAAATCAATAAATTATGCATCTTATATATTTGATATGATTTTTTAAAAGTTTGTTTCAATCAAACTGGTGAAAACATTAAACGCTTTTTTTTTTTCATAAAACAGCAAATTAAGTATTATTTTAAATGAGTAAAATATTTTTTTTCTATATTTCAAATATATTTGCTAAATATATAAAACAACGAAAAGTATGTGCATTAATAAGAAAAAAATTGCTTAAAAAACTGCATCGTTGGTCTCGTGATGAACCTTCACTAAACCATCTGGTGGGGAATTAACTCAATTCTTAGATATGAATACCATTCTTGAACAAGAAACATGTCTTTCGCATGTAAACAGGTTAAAACATGGCGATACGTTTTGATCAATAGATAAGGATTGCAATGTCTTATGAATATGAATGACTTTGGTTTTCATACCGTATAGTGGACAGTCTAATGGCCAAAGAAAGCTTTTAAACATTCGTTACGTTTTTAGTAGGCTATATAACATTCGTTATATAGCCTACTAAAAAAAAGGTTCATATATTTTTTTATCTCTCTTCTCGTATCTCAAGGGAGGAAACCATGAAAACTCCTATGCACGCACTCAGATGAATGTGCATACAAAAAGCAGAAAAGTAGTACCTATTTTCCATTGTTTACAATGACTAGGATGGAACTCGAGATCTTCCACTCTAAAGAAGTCGCGTTAGAATCACTTTTTGCACACGGGACTCATTTGAATGTGAATTAGATCTTGAAATTTATTCCAAAACACATCCATTTATATTGGAATTGAACTCCCCAACTGTTGAAGGTAAAGCCAGTATGCTAATTATTCAATTGTCTTTTGTAAATTAAAAATAAAATTAGTTTGAATGAGTAGCAATCATAAGAAAATTTTAATTTTTTTCTCTTTTGTGCTTAAAAGCTACTTCACATTTATTATATTCTTTACAAAACGTCATATGCTGTTGTGAAATTTTGACAGCTCAACTAGAATTTCATAGAATTTCTAGACTTAATTCAAGTAGTTTTTCCAATCGCACAAGCGATTTTCCTCATATCTTTATCCCCGTCTTCAGAAGGAATAATAAATTTCAATACTACCCTAAATTATTTTTTTGTTCTAAGAATCTATGCTGAATTTCAAGTTTCTCCAAATTTAAAATTTTAAAATAATCATTTCTAATTTTTTGGAGATTTTCTACTTCTGTAATAGGTTTATCATACCAGAGTGTTTAAATGATAAATATTTGAACAAACAATTTTTGAATCTCACAGCATAAATTTAGTTTTGTTTCTTCTTTTACAGCAGATAATATCGTAACGTTTTAATTCATAATAACGGAACAAGTACAAGAAATTTCATTGGAATTTCTTAGTAAGTGTGAATTTATGAAGAGTTAAAAAGACAAGGGAAAATTAGATATGTAATTTTTAGATAAAAAAAAGATTGTTTGGAAGAATTATAATCATTTTGTTTTGCATTCTAGGTAGAGTTTAAAAAAAAAAAAAGAAAGAAAAAAAGAAACGTAGATTTTCTCTCTAGTGAACTGTAAATTCCAATAGAAATTTTTTCCTATTTTTGAAGTGCTGAAAATACTGTAAATTCCAATAGAAATTTTTTCCTATTTTTGAGGTGCTGAAAATAAACTATCCATAATTATGTTTTTCACAACTTAAGAGTAAATCAAAATTTTCTAATTTCACAACTAAAAGTATCTACTTTTCATAAAAAATCAATTAAAGAATAATACATAGAAGAGAAGCATATTGCTTCAGAATAGGATAGAAAAAGTATTGGAATTATTTCATCTATAGTGTTACAGGTTATATATATATAGTCTCATTCACAAATGTGTTTTAAAAATTTCCCCAATTTTTGAAAGTAGAAAATACAGTGGAATTCTCAGAGAAGAGTATTTTTTAATTATGCATAATTAAAGCGCTATTATCTGAAGATATAAACAGTTGGTTGAATATAAAATAGTCAAAGTATATTTTATATAAAAATAATTAAATGCGAATTTTCTTCAATTCACCATCTGTGGATTGCATTGATAACGATCGAGTCAATTTCTAATAAGTGAAAGAACTAGAAAAGCTAATTAAGTAAATGTGAACACACACACACACACAATATTTCAAAATTAATGATTAAGAAACATCAATCCATCATAGGAATAATCAATCAATCAAACATACATGCTACTA